>JAUELK010044574.1:0-11232 GCA_031471215.1 Gastropteron pacificum | reverse complement strand
TGTTCTTATTTACATTGGTTTTTCCCAATGACATGATGATATAATGTTTCTTCCTTCTGTCCTTAGAGTTTGACTTTGAAGAGATCCCCCACATGAGCAGTGGTGATTTGGCTCGCATTGTTCAAAATCTTGACGAAGTAACTGCAAACCAAATCTTTAATCAAATGAACCAGCCTCAGATGCCCACCCAGCCACAACTTCCAGGCCAGGATAACCACATGGCGCACAGTGAGTAATTTGTGTCTTTATGAAGTATAGTTATAATGTCATGTTGATGTTATATATGCAACAAACAATTCTTTTTTTTTTTTTGCGTGACTATTTACTTTGTACAACACAATATCAAATATCTTTGTGAACTTAGTTTTAAATGAAACTATGACTGTTACTAAAATTGTTTCAACATACAGTGGAGTATGCTTGATAAACTCCTTGGGACCAGAAAACAAACAAAGTGTTCTTAAGAAAGGTTTATGTTATCATCTTATGAGTCTTATCTTGTCTTAGGGACTGGACAAAAAGCTTAATTTTAAACAAGATTGTATCGGTAGCGAGTTTATCTGATGTGGACTCCACTGTGGCATTATATTATGCAACTCCTCCAACTGCCAAGATTCTATAAATTTGAGTGTGTACACAATTCCATATTCAGTTAAATTACAAAACATTTTACTCCATCACAAGAATGAAAGTCTCAAACTTTAAACTTAAAAGTAGTTTGATTATATCATAACTTTTCCCTCATCAGATTTCTACAACACAGGTCTACAGGAATCAGACCCAGCTCATTCAGTGGCGTACCCACCGCCCAACTATGGTATCCAGCAGCAGCAACAACGCATGCCCCAACAACCTGTCACTCCTGCACCACCTCCCGGGGAAGAGCCTTATGTAGAAATTGTGGAACAGCCGAAGTCTAGAGGCCTACGTTTCCGCTATGAGTGTGAAGGAAGGTCTGCAGGCTCTGTTCCTGGCGAGCACAGTACAAATGAACAGAGAACATATCCTACAATAAGAGTAAGTGTGAATGAATATTTCTAATGTTGTTTGTTTTCAAGTTCATTTTCTTCTTCTTTTAATTTTTAAAAATGAATTTTTTTTCACTTATCATTTCACACAATTTAGAGTGTCCTTTCCACTGATCCTCACTTTAGAACTGAAAAAAAAAGAAATAAAAAATTTTCTCTTAACTTTGTTCTCACCACACTTCTCTGTCTAAAGCGACTTGAGAAATTGCTTTTGTCGATACAAACTATGTGTTAGGGGGAAGATCGGGATTTTCAATGCTTATCGAAACTGGTTCTGTAGGTACAAGACTCACCTTTCTTATATTCTTTATCATAATGAAATTCACAAGCTGAACTCTGTGTTTTCCATTAAAGTATTCTTAACTAAACTCTTTATTCCATCATTGCCATGTCCCAACTTGGACTTTTCTTATCAGACTGTCTCAACAAGGGAATGTCAAACTGGACAATATGTCACTCTAGATTCACAACCACGTGAGTCATTCCACCATTGCACTGTCCAGACTTACACATGTTCTCTTACATGTTCTTACCAAGATGAAATGACAATGTCAACTCTCTGTTTCCAACAGATTCACAATTACACTGGGCATGCCATCATTGTCGTGTCCTGTGTGACCAAGGAAAGCCCTCCCAACTGCAAACCTCACCCCCATGCTATCGTGGGCAGGGACTGCAAGAAGGGAGTCTGTACTCTCAGAGTCAAGGATACATCAGATAAGATTGTGTAAGTAGTAATGAAAATAATACATAGCATCAATTTAGCAAAATGTAACATGCTCAACAATGAGCTCAATACTATGAACTAGCAAGGTAATGATCAGAGCTGAAAGTTGAAAGCAGATCTCTCTTTGTTGTTGTTAGATAGCTAATTGGAAGCCTGCTCTTCTTGTCCAGTATGAGAAAAAAAATGGTTGAGTTTGAATTCTTCTACTTTCTAACCATCACAAGCATCAAATTTATATGAATTACATTTTGTATCTTTAAGAACGTAGACATACTATAAATACATTTTTGGATATTCCTTTTCAGATTCCCAAACATAGGTATCCAGTGTGCCAAAAAGAAAGATGTTGAAGGAGCTTTGAGATTACGAAAAGAGATTAACGTGGACCCGTTTCAAAGTAAGATATTACACAACGAATTATCCTTGTTGACATGTCAGGGTTATCCAGACAACATTGTTGTAAATGTCACTGATTTAGCACAAATTTATTCACAATGGACATTCTATTTTATCACCATGAGATTATTGTCTTTCCCAGCATTGAGTATTAGGCTACTGGTGTAAGGACATTTCAATTATTGGCCTTGATTGGAGTTAGTGTGATGAATGAATGAATGCTACATTGTATTTCAAGTGAAATAGGAAATGATTCACTATTGCATTTACTCAGAGACAGTCTTGTGTAAATGAATTTGTGACAAGCTGTTAGTTTTTACTTGCAGACATTTTAATCTTATGAGACTAATCTTGGAGGAGTAGTATTTCCTTTACCTGAATATCCAGCCAAACGTACCATTTTATGCAACTTAATTAGGAATGAAATTGTCTACCATTAGGTAGACTAACAAATGTGTTGTAATAATTATTAATAATCAAATGGTTTGTCCCTCTCATCCACAGCGGGATTCGAACATGCTCAATCTAACATTGACTTGAATGTTGTGCGTCTTTGCTTCCAAGTGTTCCTTCCCAATGAACAGGGAAAAGTAACCAAAGTAGTACCCCCTGTCTGCTCACATGCAATCCACGATAAAAGTAAGTTTTCTTCTTCTTTTTTTTCTCCAAAGTTTTTACCATAGAGACCTCCAGTTAGAGGTCAGGTCTTAGAGAAACAAACAATGTTTAAGACATTTATCACTTCATTCATATGTTTTGTTTTTCAGAACTTTTCACAATTAATGACTCTTGTAAGAATAGTTGTACAAAGTTGAAGGAAAGAAAAATTGCTCATCATATGCCACACATTCACAAGATTAAAAAGATTGAATCATTTATTGCCTCTCAATCACCCACCTGTTTGACCCTCATCAATAGTTTTAGTTTGAGTGCTCCGAGAAGCAAACAGACACCACAACTCTTGTTCATTAATTTGTTTCAGAATCCTCAAAGGACTTGGTGATATGCAGAGTGGACAAAAGTTCCGGCAAGGCACGTGGTGGGGATGAAGTATTCCTGCTCTGTGACAAGGTCAACAAAGGTAAACTCAAAGTGAAATAGACTTTTGCCATATTCATAATTTGTTATCTACAAACTTGGTTTGCAGAGACCAAATTGACAGATTAGTTTCTGTGAAATAAAAAGACTCTACCTTTGAGGTATATTATACCATGAAACTTCTTCTAATCCAGCGATCGGTGAGCCCTTTCTATACCGTGAAGCAAAACACATTTATCATTAAGCATGAACATACACAATACAGAGTACCATGACTATTTATTGTATATTTTATTGTTTACACTTTCTTTATCCCTTTTCAGGGAAATTTGCCTTAGTGTTATGAGCTCCGCTCTTCGCTGAAGCCAACACGCAGTTGCCACAGAGCAGCGCCCAAGTAGAGTAAACTGACAAAACCACTTCTTTCCTCAGAGGATATCAAGATCAAATTCTTTGAAGAGTCTGAGGGTACCACAACCTGGGAAGATTTTGGGGACTTTGGTCAGGGGGATGTTCACAGACAAGTAAGTACAGTGGAGACCATAGAGACAACTCTCTCCCTACTGCAATTGTTTCCACGGTCAGACCGCAATTCCGGAGGAAGCCATTTTTGTATCAGAGAAAACACAATCAACAGTTGAAAAAAAATAAATGTTTTAAGCTTAAAACATCAATTCATAAAAAAAATGTAGGATAACCTTTTCCTGATGTTTGCGAAACAATGAAAATATGTAATTTAATATGAAAATAAAACTAATCAATTTTTGTCCTAACTATACTTCACAACAATAATAGTTTGAATTAACACAAGTTACACATCGCTGTTAGTAAGGTTTCATTCAGTGTACACTTGCACTTTCCCAGTATGCCATCGTGTTTCGGACGCCAGCCTATGAGAATCAGTACATCACTAAACCCCAAGTGGTCCAGATGCAGCTTCTACGACCCTCTGACTCTGAGACGAGTGAAAGCATCCCATTCACATACATGCCTGAGGATCCAGGTGAGGAGACACGGTTGTTTTATGTCACAGTACGAATTCAAGTTTCACCTACTCGTAGTAAAGATAGAGAATACAGTGGAGTCTACATAGGATAAACTCGCTTAAGATAATATCTTGTTTGTTGTCGTTTTAGCCCAAGCCGATGAGATGTTCACTCGTCTCAGGAAGAATGCTGTGCATGATATCTTGTTTAAAATCAACTTTTTGTCCGGTCCCTTTATCTTTTTTTTGTTTTGTTACAAATTTACTTTGCTGAAGATAAACTTTTGTTGTAGTCCCTAGGAGTTATATCTTAAGCGGACTCCACTGTACCATGGTTTTTCACAGATTCATAGATTGTGTACTAACCGCTTCTTTGTGTGCAATTGAAACTTCTTTGTAACTGAATAAAGTGAAGGTTTAGTGAGACAAGATCTTTCATTGTTTAAAAAGATAACTGTGTTTTGAATCATCATGCTTCTGTAGAATCAACTTTGAGAATTATAATCGGAACTATACAATTTTTAAAGCGTGTTTGATGGCTTTGCTCTACAGATCCAGACAGAATTGCTGAAAAAAGGAAAAGAAAGGCTCAGAAGTTCTTGGAATACTGGAATTCTTCAGGTTGGTTTGTTTTCAACTTTTGTTCCATTTTAAATTCGAATAATGAGGAACATTACTGAACATTTTGTTTACAAAAAAAGATAAATTATGGGTAAGATATTGAGATCACTGTGAGTGGCCTGTTATATTAAGAAAAGCAGTTCATAAATTAATGTCTATATTATATATCCTTGTTATCACAGGAAGACCTGTTCTTCAGTTCAGTATGAGAAGTGTCCATGGTTGTGTTTTAAAAAAAAAGGACACTTTAGTCATGGTGAATTCCTACAACAAAAACAAAAGTGAGAGAGAGAAATTACACAGCATTTTTGTAGAAACAGAAAATGTTGATGCTCAAACCAAAATAACTTGTGAGAGTCTTTGTTTCGATTCCAAGTCAGTCTTTATTCGCCGTCAATAGATAATGAAGTCAGCATGGGTATCTGTGAACACGCAAATAACTGGAACAAATGAGCACACGTCTTACATGTTATAGTAACAGTTACCAGTATCAAATTGAATCTCCTCTAAAACCTACTTCAATGTTGCTGATTTCAGGAAGTTCTGAACACAAGAGAGGTTCTGGGTCCAGCGTAAGGGGACGACTCCACACAATGCTGAAGGGAACAAGGAGGATAAAGAAGGATCCCGATGCTCCCTCAGGTGAGTGGACCTGATGCTTACTTAAAGGTTATCCTCTGTCAAGTTTACACTGTTCAGTTTACTTTGCTGAAATACTGTCTTTCTTCCACTTGAATTTCATATGATGTGTGTATAGTGTGGCTTCAGTCGTCTGTTTTGTTATTGAATAACAAAATTATTCAAATGTGACTAATACATTGTAAATGTGTACTGCTTCAGTACTAGTCTTTCATTTAGACTCACTTCTGTTTCAATTGACAAGCCATGAAACCTTGGTGGTGTAAAATGGCAAGGATCATACGTTTGAAATGTTTATATGAAATAGAAAGTGTTCTTTCAAGCTGTTGTTGTAAAATGATCAAGATTCTGTGATGCAAACATTTGAAAATTATGTGAGTGGTCAATGCATGCTAAGTGTTTGTGTGTGTGTCCTTGTTCTTGCCGCCAGCGGGAATGCCCCAGTATTCCTTCTCCGACACAGGTGGCAACACCAGTAGCACCACACCAGAGGGCGCCACGGGAGGGGCCATGGCATCGGGCGGGGCAGGCGACGCCCCTGTGACCCACGTCACGGCAGACAACTCCTCCATGGGCAGCGTGACCGTGTCGTCCATCTCGGCGGGCAGCTTGGACTCCAGCGTCATTGCCGAGCTGTCCGGCCTCTCCAGCAGTGACCTCTCATTGGTGTCCAACGAGAATGGCCAGCTGGTCATCTCTGTGTCGGGCGGGGAAGGGAGTGACCTCAGCGTGGACAGCATCAACCTACCGACAAACATCCTCAGCGGGGAGCTCATGAACCAGATTGACATTCAGCAGCTCAATGCATACTTGCAGGTATGTGCAACAATAGATAGCATTTATATAGCACTCTTCCCCTACTCTACAGCAAGCTCAAAGCACTTTACAGCCACTAAGGCCTATGCCTGCCATGAATTGCTGTGATCTGGGACATTCCAAGTTTAAATTAATGGTTTATCAAAGCTTTATTATGAGAGAAATAACATGCAGCCTTGAGAAATGAAATTAATAATTATTTTCTCACCTCACCTTGATGTAAGAAGGGTACCCGAGTAATCAAGTTGGGGAATATTTGTGTAGGCACACGCCGATGAGGTGAAACATCAATCTGCCTCAAAGTAGGATGAGTTATCTCCAGAATGAATGAAGTTTGTCAGGGTGGTAATGGTGGCTGTAAAGTGCTGTAATCTTGCAAAGGGTCGGATACATGTATGTATGTGCCATATATATGAAATACTATCCATTATGATTTATTTGAATACTATGTAGGGCTACAATTTCACTATTCATTTCCATCAGTATTGCCTAACCTTATATTTATAGTAGATTAGAACAGTGCCCATCTCTCATGCAAGCTTACTTCAAATACCTCTTTTATTTTGTCGTCGTCCCCCCCCCACCCCTAGTACATGAACAAGGGGTTAATTTGAAGGCCCTGCAGAGCTAGGGTGCCATGGCTCTGTAGGTCTATTATACCACTTGAAGAGCGAACAGCTCATACCTTGTGCCTGATACTGGTAGCAAACAACAGTAACAACTCATACAAACTGAATTCAAATATCACCTTTTTTTTCTCTCTCCGCCCAGGGTTCCGGCAACGAAATCTTATTGAGTCAGCCCACGTCGGCAGAGCAGGCCGGTCATCCCCATGTGCAAGCCATCCCCCAGCAACCCCCTCAGCAAATTCAGCAAATTCAACAAATGGAGACAGAAACAGAGGCAGCCCTCCGAGGTCTCAACCCCATGTAGTCTGGTCACTCACTCTGTGAATGGCTCTGTCAACGTGTTGAACTTGTTCTTGTTGGGTGCTGAAGGAAGATGTGCTACTAGTATGTCTACAGTTGAGTCAACATAAGATAAACTCACTTGAGATGTGTTTTTTTTTTTAATTAGCTTTTCATCTGGTCCCCTTTTCCTTAAAAAAAATAATATGATAAGATCTTAAGACCTTACTTACTTACTTAGGCCTTGTCATCCTTTCAACAGTCAACCTTCATTTTCTCTGGTCCTGAGCACCTTGCTTGTTTAAGATGAACTCTTTTTTTGTGGTCCCAATGAGTTTATCTTAAGTGGACTCCACTGTACAGAAGATGTTTATGCCTTGTTTGTCTGCATAAGTCTATGCTTTGTTTGTGTACAGAAGTTTCTACTTTGTTTTTTTTTGGTTTGTTGCATAATGTGCCAAGAAAGTATCAGCTGTGAGGCGAGTGAGTGGTTTTGTGTCAGAATGATATTATTGGTTGGCTGTTTTATTTTTTGCAGTTGGTCTTGTACCTTGTGTGGCAGAACTTTGTGAAAGTGAAAGAATCTTGTTGTGCAGCTGGATGAGTGGCTGGTAGAATGCTCAATAGATGTAATGTCAATAGTTGTCTGTATAATGATTATAATGGCATGTACATGAACTGGACAGTGTTCTAAAAAATGTACCATAGTTTTCTTGTTCACAGTCATTCACATCATATAATATAAAAATATAAGCTTCAACTCAAAGATTTAAACAATGCTGGAAGTTGATTGAACAGAGCTTGGTATTTTGATAAAGTAGTTTTAGTATTAACAAATTCAATATACGCAGTTACAGGGTCTCCACCAGGTCGGGAAAACGGGAAAAAGTCGGGAATTTTGCGATGGGTCGGGAAAAACGAAATGCCTACTATGTTCATGTTTTGTTTGGAAAAATAGCCGTACTACTGTTCAATCAGTGACATTGATGATTTAGTTGAAAGGTAACGTGTCATTAAGTGATATCAGCAATAGTTCAAAATGTGCATGTGCAAATTTCAGTTTGTCATTGATAATAGACTTTTGGGGATTATTTTTGACGCTAGGTGGCATTATTTTCGCCGCAAATTGGGGTCTTGAAAAAAAAATTCAGGGATTTGGTGGGGACCCTGCAGTTACTTTTTTAAAATTTCTTTCTTCTTTTTTTGGGGGGGGGGGGGGCGGGGGGGTCATTTTTGTGTATAGTTTTTCTTATTGCAGGAAGATATTATCTTTGTTTTGTATCAGTAAGGCCTCTGTATTATTATACAGTTTAACTAAAGGCCATTGTTTCAAGGAGCAGATTTATAGTAGTTTTATTTTTAAAGTGATAAATATGGAGAGATGTGTCTTTGACATAGCATGGATTCTGTATTTTCCAGAATACTCTTCATCTATGGTCAGTCTTACTAATTGACAATTGCATAATAATACATTTCTTCTTGTAAAAATGCTATTCTTTTTACTCTAGCAAGAAAAAAAGAGTACACTTTGAAGCCATCTTTGCGTTTTGAAAATCTCCATCGAATGGATTAATTTGAGTTACTTTCAAATGATGGTGTTCCCTCACTATTTGCATAATCTCAACTTGCTTTTGAGGTTTTGTACACATGAAGGTAGGCTACATACACAGTGTGTGACGTCTGCTTCTCCTCTTTTTATTTCTTTTTTTAAATAATGCTTCTTGTAAACAAATTGTAATATAATTTAAGCCTGATCTCAACCTTTTCACCACCTCATGGCTTAAACTTTCTTTCATTCATTCACCTAGATGGCCTTGTGTTGATTGGAATGAGTCGAGCAATAATGGATTGTTTGTGATAAAGGGCAACCAGGTTAGTTAGCAATGGTAGAAAATGCCTGTTCTGTGATGGTTTGATCACGGTCCTCATTGTCTTCAACTTGCTCTGATTTTCATACAGTGTGCTAAATCACGTGTCTAGTCTCTCTTTGTCACTACTGTAATAGTAATAGATAAAAAAAGAAATGAAGTGTCCGAACTGTTGCATCTTCAAAGCAATACTGACATCTTTGTCAACTATATATGTGAAAGAGCTTGCTTGCATTTCGGACGTAACATGATTTTTTAAAGGAGAAAATGTTTATTGTCCGTCATGACTACACTTTACATTGCTACCATGGGCTGAAACCATACCCTAACCTCTACTCAAGTGTTAGTTTAATGCATAGTTGTGCAAGTATTAAAATAATATAGTGTCAATGTCGAAAGTATAAGTAAGGCTTTTTTCTTCTTTTAAAAAAAAATGTATAAGTAGTAATTACCATAAATGTATCTACTGCATCTATCTATGGGTACTGATGATACTCTCTTATTTACACAATTTCACTGCTTTAGCTGGGGTATCAGCACCAACAAGTTTGAAGATCACAACTGAGTGTGTAATGCTGTTTGGCCCTGACAGACTACTGTAGTCCATTTCACCACATTCCATGGGAACCATTCGGTCCTGGTGTCTGCACCCATGGTCGGTCGTCTGTGAAGTGGGCGGCTCTTCTTACTTTAATCTTTCAGTCTGCAGTGTATGTAGCCAGCCTGTTCGCGTTGTGTTCTGTGTTATTGTTACTAGAATGAAGTGTACCCTTGTGCGTGGGAGAGGTAGGGCCACCACAGTCACACTGATATTTTGTTTACTCTGCCTTTCCAAACTTGTACTTGTACATAAGAATTGTTAAAACATTGGCTGTACAAAGCTTAGATACTGTGATGGTGCAGATATTGACTGCTTTTAACTGCCTTGGCTACACAAGTTTGCAGTATGAATGAAATAATGATGAACCTGCTACTGCTCGAGTTTTGTTGTTGTTTGTCTGTAATTGTTTTTTTCCTTGTGGGCATGAATGAACTTAGCAACCGCTTACACTGCCATATCTTTTGTTCTGTTTACTCAATTCTCATACTAGTAATTCTTCTAGCTTATTGTTGACAAGCCATTTTTATTTTCATGATCTTTGAAAGAATGTGTCCGTCACCTAGGTAATTCCTTCTTAATTGCAATTGATGTTTTCAAAAGAAAAAAAAAGATAACAGTCCCATTCTACTTAACAAAGGCTTTGTTCAAAAGATTGGGTTTATAGATAGAATCCCAATAATTCAAAGTGCATCATTTCATCGGATTCTCTGCATCAATTATGAAGGCCTGTGCTAAAGTTATGTTCATGCCTTCACTTAAAAAAACAACTACTGCTGAAGTCATTGCAACTGTCTATACTAATAGCAATAGTAGCTTAGTAGTACAATTATTTTAAAACTGAAATAATTAAATATTGTTATCTCATTACCTGTTTGCCTTGAGCTAATTCATAAAGAAAAATGTCATTATAATTTTAATTATTTATATATCCACATGTAGGAGGATTGTATGCAACTGTGAGGGATGTCTGCTACTGTAATCAATACTGCCTGTTTGTTGTCCCTTCCCTCCAACAGCCTTCCATTGAGAAGTTTGAGCTAGCTAGTTGCTGATTCCTAAAGGGGGAGGGGGGGATCATGCTATAGCTAGTACCGTAAGCAATGTGTTCAAACATTTCTATGACCTTTTTGTAAACTAAAAAAAGATCTGAATCGTGCTCCCTGCCTCTCCCTTGGGATGGTCACAACTGAGATGAGGAAAGCCCTGACACAATATCATGTTCACCGCTGTACTACAGCACAATGGTCTGCTTTTATCTGTCTTGAAATGCCATCCTCATCATGTGATCATGTCTCCTTTGTCTAATGCACATGGCTCTTGTCTTCAAATCTCCCTCCCTCCTGCTCCACCCAAATGTTGGTTGTTGTGATGTGTTGCCCAAACTAACTACTACTTGTTCTCTCCCACGTGTTTGTATTGTATTCCTGTAGGATGCATGGAGCTATGATCCCTTGTGGCTTAGGGTGGGACACCTCTAGAGTTCTCACCAGTAAATGGGTGAGAGTATTATTATTCATTGTCACTACTGCATTGTCATACTTGAGACATGTTCTACCCATTATTGTGAATACAAACCAATAAAATCATATTGAGAATCATGTACAA
>JAUELK010044463.1:0-13235 GCA_031471215.1 Gastropteron pacificum | reverse complement strand
TACCTAGTACACCTTTTTGCAGCCTCTTACTGTATCATGGCAGTGTACGGCCAGTGGATGCCATTCTTTTGTCCCAAGGGGGGAGCCCACATCCACACGGGCAAATAAGAAGTATAAAGATAGGCTACATGTAGTAGTCCTTATAACACCCGGGTATAGGGTAGACTCTGGAACTCGCTGCTTCGTTACTGAAATTGTGTATTATATCAGGTGAAAGAATACTCAAATAGACAATGGATATGCCTAGCCTACTGTGTGACAGCATGCAGTGTGTGACACTTGGTTGATAATGTACCTATAATTTTTGGACCACATGATAAAAGCAGTATTCATTTCTCATCCTACTGTGAAGGTGTAGAATCAAGTTTGTTAGTATCTTTTGTTGATTGTTGTAAAAAAACGTGATTGCTAACTCTAGGCTAGGCCTATTCTATTAGATAGGAAAAAGACATCTTAAGACAAGAGACTGAAAATAAGACTTATTGAGCATCCTCTAAAAATCTAATCTGATCATTCAAACGCGTACAGTCTTTTTTTTCTTCATTTTAGTGTTCTTGTTGGAATGGCTGAGACAGATCTTCAACAGGAGTTCAAGTCCTTCTTGGAAATCCACCAACCACAGTTGACATCTTCAAATGTTCCGTCAATCTTTTGGCAACCTTTGTTTTATAAGCTGAAGCATGAGGTAAGTTAAGGGGATTGTCGAAAAAAGTTCCAAGAACCCAAGAATGACCTTCATTATTATTATTATTATTAATTAAACAAACCATTACTGGAAGGCTTTCTGAACATAACGCATAACGATAATGATATCGCCACGCCACATCCCCTGATTGATAAGAGGGTGAGGGGAATCCTTGAAGTTGAAATGAGTCTTGCTCGAATCTAACCCTAATCCCCCACCTTGATTGAGTCCAGTTCTAGAGTGTCTCAATTGAAGCCAAAGTTTGTTGTTAAAAGCAGGGTAGTGAAAAGCAGTGTCAGTGAGTAGGCCAGGCCTATTTTCCGCATTATTCTCTGATGGGTGGCGGAAGATCGGGTTTTCTACTGCCGCTGTGGTCTCGCCGGGTACTTTTGTTTTTGTCTCTATATTTCCGATATATTTTCAATATTTGGGAATATTTGTTCCTTTAGATTTTTTCCAACATTTTACTAAAATGTTAAACGTTGACACTCCCTAACATTTTATTGCTGCATAAACTTAATATAAACACTTAGAAGTTCCGTGCTCACTCTCATCACTCTGTCAACTGCTTGTTAGCCTTGAGCGATGTTGGAGTTAGTGGAAGATATAGTGGTAAATATGGCAGACCAAACGACAAAGCCAATTCTGGGCACCTTGCAAGAAATGGAGTTGTGTGTTTCCTTGGAAGATTTTTGTTTTAATGTTTTCTACACATTTATACATTGACGGTTCTGGTGACAAATTTGCCAGCAAATCATGGCTTTCGTAGCCCGTATAAGGACACAGCAGACGGAAAAGCTTAGGTTTACGAAGTATGACGCTCAACAATAACATTTAATGAACATCTCCTTATCAATGCTTTTCCACAGATCTATGACGCAGGTCCAAACTTCCAAATGCAGCAGCTTGTCTCAGGAGAAGGGGATGATGCAGAGACTAGTTGGAGAGTTGTAGTTTTGCCAGAGAATGGAATCAGTGAAACAGATTCTCAACAGTATGTGTTCCTTTTTTCTATTTTTTTGTACTAAACATTGATGACAGTCATGAAATATACTAGGCCTCTATACTAAAAAAAACCAATTGAAATATTTGATCATAATCATGTTGTTATGATACTCTGTAGGTAGTCTTACTCCTTCTGAAACTTCATTCTATTTTCATAGCATTACCCATGAAGAGTAAAGATCCAATCAGTCCAACATTTTGTGTAGATTTCAATACTTACATTCTTTTTTTTTTTGGTAGTGGAGGTTGGTTTATTTGTCTTCCCTTCTTTTGTGTTGTCTTTTTTTTTCTTTTTTCAAGCAAGTAGTCTTTACGAAAAGCTTTTGCTAGGGCTGTGTGGTGGCCGAATAATGAAAACGTTGTCTTAGTGGGTTTGGTCTTCAAGCGAGCAACCCTTGTTCGAATCCCGATGAGGGCATTCTGAACAGTTTTTTTAGATATTTTCTGAACAACTGAACTCTTTATAACCTTATAACACAGGCTTATACTGTAGAGAAATGCAAATGACTAACACTGCAACTTTCTGTTTCTCAGTATTTATTTGATCGACCATGCATGGACATGCAAAATTGGTGAAGCAAGACCATACCTGGAGCATGTACCAGGGCTCCTTGACAGAATGTCGGCCCTTATGGGTGTGGATGATGGAGACACAAATGAGAAGATTGAAGAGGTCTTGAAGAGAATGTGGAGGTGAGTAAGGGAATAAGGATGTACGGTTCTTGTCTCATGGATAGGAATGAATGGGAAATCAGCTTTAAGTCAAACATAAGTTTGAAATCAGACTAATACAGCTTGTTTTCTTTCAAGTCACAGTAAGGCAGTAGAAGAAGTGTTCCAATTCAAAAGTTGGTTTTGTATCATGATGTTTTGGTTGTTTGTTTTTTTCATTAAAATGTTATTTCAAAGGTGAATACAAGGAAATGTTTTATACAGTTACCCTCTTTTATTTCAGGTACAATCAGTCATACAGATTTGGAAACACCCCATTGGTAGGTTGACGTCCATGGATATGAGATTATTTCATTTATTTTTTCAAGAAGAAAATATTAACAGGCAGTACATTTGGGCCTTCTTTTATTATTTTTTTTTTTTGGGGGGGGGGGGGTGTAACATGGTGAGTTGCCTTCATTAGTGAATAATTTGATATATCTTTTAATCTTAACTTTTACATTGTTATGAGAAGCCATAGTTTTTCGCTTGCCCCCATCTTGTTTTAATTTAAATGTTTTGTTTTTTTAAACTTTCAGGGAGACGATGACTCTTTGCCTGTGTGGTACATTATGGACGAGTTTGGCAGTCGCATCCAACATTCTGACAAGCCCTCTGTTAGGATCGTGCCTTTCTTTTTTTCTCAAGCAAATATGGCCTTCTCCATCATGTGGCCTGTCAGGGCCTTAGAGGAAGGGGGTAGGTGGACTTTCCAAGTCAATGATGGTTACTTCTGATATGTCTTTTTGTAAAGTTGCACAATACAAGCATTTTCTTGCCATGTCTTTTTGTTTCAAAATCTGTGATCCTAATTCAATTTGTGCAAAACGTAACTTTGAAAGTTATAAATTAACAACATTAGCCAATTTTTTATAGTGCATTTTCTCGCTGTACAGCAAGCTCAATGCGCCCTACGGCATGTTTTTACCCTGACAGATTTGTTTCATTACAAAGCCATGTGAACTGTAGTTTCATTTTCTTTGTTGGAGAGGAGTAAAGTTGTGATTATGTGGTCAATGGACTCCTGGACATTGTGGATGCCTGTTGTATCTTTACAAGAATCAAAGTTAAGCTGGAGGCCAAAGAAAGAAACCCACCTTTTTTGAAATCTGAAAATAAGTTGGCTGTATTATTAATATGTATGTTTTCTGCCATGTGCACCGACATGAGTTTCCCCATTTGCATCGATCAATCATAGTATATCCAATCTTATCTTACATTTGGGTAGAAAGTTCTTTAATGTGAGAATGAACATTATGTTTATTGTTGCACACAGATGAGGTAACCCGAGATTATTGTGAATCTGTTTCGGATCCCACCCGTCGCTCTGCTCGTCTCCTACCTTGGATTCCAGATGATTTGAGACACATAGACTTCAAACAAGATGACCCTGGTATGGAGTACTTCAATGTGAGTCTGTTGTCTAGGTTCTTTATCTTGTTCTTTTGTGTGTGTGAGCTGACTATAATCAAAAGCTCATGACTGAATGACTTTTATTCTCTGCTACTATGAATGAGTACTACCCACATTGAATCTTTGTTGAAAATTGAAAATCATTTTAGGTCTTTATTTCAATGGTGTTTTGTGTTGTTTGTTGTGTTTCGGGGGGAATGGCGTGCTGTATGTGTATGGTATGCATGTTATATTCTTCTCTGATTGTACATCATAGCCATAGGCTTTGTTTGTTTATTACTGTCTAAGTAAATGTTCTATGTGGACACATACTTACATATACTTACTTTGATGTTGTTGTTTATCCTTCTTAGAGCTTTGCTGAGGAAGAGACACTTCCAACT
Source organism: Gastropteron pacificum (assembly GCA_031471215.1). Classification (NCBI taxonomy): domain Eukaryota; kingdom Metazoa; phylum Mollusca; class Gastropoda; order Cephalaspidea; family Gastropteridae; genus Gastropteron; species Gastropteron pacificum. The sequence goes on along the minus strand of JAUELK010044463.1, from coordinate 9,038 downwards.
GAGGATTTTGAATTTCCAGGCTTGCCTAGGGATAGGAGCATTAGAGTCTTCATGGAGCAGCCTTCATACCGTAGCTATGTGAATGACCCAAAGTTTGAGCTCACTGATGATCCCAAGAGTGCAGATGTCCTGTGGTATTCAGGACACTTCTATGATTTCAGGTGTGTGTAAAAAAGACTATATCCCCCAAAAAAGTGTACAATTTAAATACATGTAATAACTTGGTAATGGCAATGAAAATAAGTTATTTAAGCTGTAAATCAAACATTGTTTGTGTAAAAACGGGCTATGTATGTTTTCATTTCCTTACAAAAATGTCACACTTTTCAAGATTTAGTATGAACACCTATTTTTAGTCTTTTTCAAGAAATGTCATATTTACGTGACATCTGTTCTTAATTTCTGCAAACTGTATATGGAATAGTTAAAAGTGGAAATTTCTTTATCAGATTATTTTTCTACTGTATTGTGGTCCGTGCAAGGGGAGTCTAGCTTGGACTGAATATGATTTGTTTTTTCAAGATGCTATAACCTATCAAGCCGTGTTTCTGTGATTGGTCTATCCAGAAGATGACGGAAATGTCAAATTAGATGAGCCGCTCACAGTTAACAGATGAGATCCACTTCATCTATACCATGTTGTGAATTGAATGTCTAGTGTATACATTGGGAGAAAACAACAAAACATCATGATTGATAGCATCATGTGTCACTAAAACGAATAAATCGCTACTAACCAACAAGGGTGAAATGATAGGATGGCCAAGGGATAAAAAAATTTAAAAAAAAAGAAGTTACTCCTCTACACATTGCGATTCATAGCTGATATGCTCAATATGTTCATGCCCAAGGCTTGGATTCTCAGTAAAGTTATCTGTTTATTCCTGACATATATAATAATAATATACGACATTCCTCAGCAATCTGAGCCTGCACCAACCTGCCACCATGATCAACCAGTTCCCAAGGGAGATGGTTTTGACTCTGAAAGATCTTCTTGCAGTCACAGCTCGGAGAGCTGCCAAAGAGAAAGAAGACCCCATGAAAGACAACCCACCTTGGCTGCCTGTAACATACAACCTGCAAACAGAGCTGACCAAATTTGTCTCCTACTTCCAGCATAGAGAAGACAAGTAAGTTTTCCATCAAACAGTTAGAGTGTGCCGAGACTTTAAACATTTTGGACGAAACAGTCTGTGTGACTGGGAATTCAGTCATCTCTCTACATGTATAATAATGATAAAGTTTATTTCTATAGCGCCTGTACATGTACATGAACTTCATTGTGTATGAAAAACATTATGGTTACTTTGCTCCCTGTTATTCACAGGTTTGAAAGAACGATTTGATGGGCAATGTGCAGTTTCTTTAATTGTAACATTTATGAGAAATTTACTGTTCATTTATTCATTAACCTTCCAGCTTTATTCAATCTACAGACCTTATGTTTGTTGGTAGTGTTTTTTACACAGTTGAATGGCACACCATGCTCATGGAATTTTATTTAGCCTCTGAGCCTCATAATAGGCTGATAAAATTACAATCAAAATTGTGTGATGAATATTCAATTTTTTTTTTTTACATGTTTGTGTATGTGAGGTTCATTTACATGTCGGCCCTATATGTTTGTCGATCAATGGAATGTGCTATATATAATAACAATAACATACGTCAATCATGATTATTGTTGGTGTGGTTTTCCACATGTTCTCAGGGAACTGGGCAATTACTGGATATGCAAACCCTGGAACCTGGCTCGTGCCATAGACACCTACATCTTTGATGACCTGACACAGATTGTCAGACTGCCTGATGCAGGACCTAAGGTGACACTTTGTTGAGACATCTATGAGAAGATACATACTGGTACAAGTACAACATGGTGTAATTAACTGTTTGCAGACATCATTTTGGGAGGCTCCAGTTGTAATTGGTGGATGGCCTAGTTTAACCCATGCCGGTTGTGTCACTAAAAGTTGTGCCATTTGCATAGTATGTGTTGTATAAAGATGTATGTATCAATTGAAAGGGAATAGAATACAGAACACTCTCATGTACACTTAATTTGCCAATCTGTAGCTTTGCTAGTGAAACAGGGTTTAGAACACAAAAATATGTTACGAAAATGTTGAAAAAACTTATTGAACAAGTACATTGATAATATCATAGCCGTCCAATAATGAACATTTACTGAATGTACGATGGGGATTAGTTTGATACATTCTAAAACCAGTAGGTCTTTTTTTTAAAGCGAAAACTCCCATGATATTTTACTAGATCTAGCACGTTTAGCATGCCCGAATTACTCTTTCTCTTGTCAAATGTAATTTTATGATAAAACGGATGTTTACGAGCGTATGTTATGGAAAACCCATTCCAAGTTTTCTAATAGCAAGAAGAAGAGGTGCTCTTGTTATATATACCACCAGGTATACTCATATTTAGTTATTGATTTCATTTTTCTTATTTGAAAAGAATTTTTAAATACATCTCTGTGTGCAACTTGTGTTTTTATCTTAAAAGATATTTAAATACATCTCTGTGTGCAACTTGTGTTTTTATCTTAAAAGATATTTAAATACATCTCTGTGTGCAACTTTTGTTTTTATCTTAAAAGATATATAAATACATCTCTGTGTGCAACTTGTGTTTTTATCTTAAAAGATATTTAAATACATCTCTGTGTGCAACTTGTGTGTTTAGATTATCTTTAAATATATTTAAATACATCTCTGTGTGCCTAGGTGGCCTGTAAGTATGTGGAAGACCCAGTTCTGTTCTACCGTGATGACCTAGGCTGCAAGGTCAAGTTTGACGTTCGCTACATGGTCATTCTGTCAAGTGTCAAGCCACTCAAAGTCCATATCCACAAAGTCTTCTTCCTGCGCTTTGCAAACATGTAAGATGTCTTCTCTGTTTTGTCCTTTTATTATCTTTTTTGTTTGTTTCTTTACTATTTGTATTCATTCCCGAAAAGACATTTCAGAATCGAATGGCTTACTCGTGTATATGGGATGCTGTTTGGATTCGGATACTTTTTTAAACGTTTAGACATTTCATCAAGTAAATTTGTAAGTTGAACTTTTCTGAGTTTACAGATTTATGTCATTCCTCTTCTCTGTCATGGTGTGAGTATATGTACACTACTGTAGATCTGTTTGTTGTTGTACTCATGATAATCATAATAATAGCAAGCTCAAAGCGCTTTACAGTAACAACAGCACATTATTACCCCTACAGACTTGTTTCATTCCAAAGTCATCTCAACTTCCTAGGAGGCATACTGGTAGTGCTGCCTGGTTTGCGCTCATACCAACATTCTGACATACATGTGCTAGAATTCTACTCATAGCTCAGATTTTCCCTTTCAGTGTTTATTCTTTGGACCGACTGGATGAGTATGAGAAACATTTCACTGTCATGAACTACAAGCCAGGAGCTGAACTGAAAGATGTAAGTTCTTGTACAACAACGTATTGTATTTCTGTTATTTTCTTGTTCTTTTATCACCTCAAACATATTTGTATCTTCTGTTGTTCATTATGTAGCCTACTTCATAGTTGGAAAACATGCTTTCATTAAGAATCAGTACAATGTTCATTGTATTGATTATCAATTAATGTAAAAGATCTACATTTACGTATTTTACTTTGTAAACCATTGCTGGTTTCTTTCAAATTGAAGGTCATCGCATTTGGACAGGAGAAATAAGAAGGGTATCGGTCCTCGCACGTTAACCCGTTACAATTAGAGTAAAAGTTGTTACCAATTAACTGTGATAGTGGTCGCATGGTTAGAGTGTCCGTTTGGTACGTTGGGGACTCGGGTTCGATCCCCAGTCATGGCAACTTTATTTTGTCCATTTAATATACTAAACTTGCATATCATGTCTAGAATCTATGCTTTACAAACAAACAAACATTTCTATTCAATTTTCTAAACAAACTTGCTGTAGGCTCTAGATCTAGAGAATCTAGACCTAGGATTTCTATTCAATCAGTGGTGAACTGTACGTGCCAGGACTGCAGACCCTCCCTTTTCGGCTTCTTCGCACGACTTTACGTGCGAATAAAGTCAGCCAAATAAGAAACCATTGTTTGTTTGTTTTTTGTTCCTCTGTAGTCTCCTCTTCTATGTTCTAACTTTTTTTTTCTTCTTTTTAAAGCTCAGGTTGGTTTGCGAAAATTCATTGAGTGAGTTGTTCAGGCTTTGGCTGTTCTAACTCATACCTCTTGTTGCTTCTCCTCTTTCTTTCAGATGCACTATTATGAGTTCATTCCTGAGTTTGAAAATCAGTATTCGTCTTACCCATGGATAGACATTGAGGTGAGGATGGTTTTGTGACATGTAGTAGTAGTATGCCTGCACAGTTTATAGTTTTCTATCGTGCAAAATGTTACTTAGCATAAAATATGGTAACGATAATTTGTGACAGTGGCACAGTCACAGAATATTACCAGTGAAAGACCATATACAGTCATAGAATGTTGCTGATTTTAAAAGACATTGTAGCTGAATTAGAGAAAAGGCTTCAACTTCAACGTTTGTGATACAACAACATTTATATTTGTACTTCTGGTCCGGAGGGGTCTTGTGACTGCATTGCACAATTGCATGAACAGGGGGCCAATTTGAAGGTCCTCCAGTCCCAGGTTGCAGAGCTAGACTGCCATGGCTCTGTGGATCTATTAGACCACTTGAAGAGTGAATAACTCATACCTTGTGCCTGATCGCAACAACAACATATTTGTACCTTGTTCAGAACTCTCGTAATGCGACATGGAAGTATTTCAGTATCACTTAACAGTACATTTGATTAGATTTCTTAATTTGTAAAATTTTCTTATGAGTTGAAAATCTGTAAAGTTTATTTACTTAATGAGCTATGAATAAGGATGTTCCATGACAAACTGTAAGTTTTACAAATTTATTAAAGCATTTTAGTTAAACTTGTCTCTTAGGTTCGAGGAAGAAGAAGAACCTTTTGGTTTTATGACTAATTATAGTAAAATGTCAACTTTCGTTAACCAATAAAAACGAATTGGAAAAAATGAAGCATGATTTTTGTTTTTCTTCTGTTTCCTTAGAACACCATCTTTAACATGATCCGAGAGCTGTTTGAGGCTGCCACCCAGTTGCCCCCTCCCAAAGGGATAGGGCACTCCCCCCAGTCTCGGGCCTTCTATGCTGTGGACTTGGTCCTGGGATGGGAGAACAATGGCGCTGGTCAGCGGGCTTTTGGGCTTCTTTTGTTTTAGCAATGATAATAATCTTAGATTATCAACATGGAGGGTGATTTATACGATATATACATGTGCATGCTTTAGTGATTTGTCTATTCTGTATTAATTGTTTGTAATGCGCATTGAGCATTCATGTGAATGGAAATGCTCAGTATAAGTGCGATGTATTACATGTATTATTATTTATTATGCGTAGAATCACGATTTAAATGGGGGCTCAAAGCACCATACACATCAAAGTGATTACAAAAGGATCTGTAGGCAATGACAGAGCAAAACACATCATAGTACAAATAATATTATCTCCATTTTTTGTTAGCCGTTAATACATCTCTGGTTGAATACTACTTATCACTGCTGATCTTGGCATTTTGTGGTGATAATTTCCTGTGACTGAGACCTGTCGTCCTCCACTGAGACAGACCAGGTCACGTTGATTTTCACTCTATGTTAGCCCAGAATGTTTCTATACTCGTGAGGATAATAATAGTAATAGGATAAGGGTATTTTTGTTGTGAATAAAAGAACAGTAGGCCTATATGAACAAGATTCTCATCTTTAATCATTTTGTTTATTTGTCAAAGGCGATGACAGTTTACAACTGGACAGAGGAATAGAGAATAACATAATTAGTAACAAAACGTGAATAGCCTTATGAAGGCATGGGCTACCATATAATACATTCATGTATACATACATTCTTACACTATAGTATTGAAAGCTTGTAAAATCCTCTAAGCAGTCTACTGTGTTGTTGTGCTTCCAATGCCTGACCACTCTGTGCCATGTTTCTCCACTACCCACAGGAGAAAGGATCATAATGCCCAAACTTTGTGAAGTGAACTTTGCCCCAGATCTCCTCCGAGCCTGTCGATACTACCCAAACTACCTGAACGAGATCATCAGCATCATGTTCTTGGACGACACAGAGAGCAAGGATGTCACACCACTGTGAGAATTGTTTTGAAACCCATGAAACTGATTAAAGAGATTGCACGTACATTAAATATTTACGATAGATTATTATGTGTACATCAATCATTCACCATAGATTATTAAGTTGACATCGACTGTTGTTTGCCATTGATTGATTATTACATTGACATAAATCATTTACCATAGATGACAACTCTATTGACTTGTTTTGTAATCTGATGAAACCTTTACAAAGTACTTTGTCCGGAAGACTATTCCACTCGTCTACTACTACCCTTAAACCAAAAGAACATTTTCTGGTATAGCTTGTAGTTGTAGCTTGTTTCTTGTGAGCAAGTCTCAGGGACTCCTTACATCCTTGAAACTTGAAACAATACACAAGATGTTGATTGCAGAAAAAAATTATGTAATGTCATTTCCCTCGAAACAAAAGTACTGTATGTAATAAGAATAATAAAGAAAAAGAAAATAAGAAGCCTACTTTGAAATATTGCTTTTTCCCAAACAATGTTCAACTTGATTTTTGATGTACTGTTACTTCTCTTTAGTCTGTCTTTTGATCTCAAAACATGTAGGCCTACATATGAAATGGTTTCACTTTTATGTCAACCTCATCGATTAATTTCTTTGTTAGACACTTGTTCTTGTTGCATATTACATTACATGTATGTGTTACGATGTGAATGGATTTTTTTGTTAGTTTATAATTAAGAAGAAATATCTTCCTAAGTGATGACTCATCCTGTTTACAGTGCTCTTATTGTTTCTTTTGTCTATACTATTAGTTATAAGACATGTTGCATTAACTTCTCACTTCATTTTGGAAGTCTGTTTTGGGTTATTTGGAAGATTTTGTCATCTTCGGGTGAGACCCTTGTCATTTGTAAAAGATAAAAGATGGCATTTATATACATGTAGCGCTTTTCCCCCGGAGAGCTCAAAGCGCTTTACATCTATTACTCCCCTTGCGCATACAACACAGAACACATCACAAACATTGAACACAAGTACAGGCAGCCTGTAAGGCATCCCTTTTACACATGGGTGGGGTGAGGAAATGGTGGTACAGCCACAGTCAGGGCTCGAACCTGAGGTCGTTGGATCCCGAGTCCAGCATGCTACCGACTGAGCTAATCCGCTAACTGTACTTCAACTGGAACAATAGGGGATTAAGTCTTTGTGGTTGGAATTTCATGATCCTTATTATGTGTACATGTATTTCATGATGTCTTAATCTGAAGTAGTCAGACTTGGACCTAGATTGATGATCCACACAATTTGACGTGTTTTAATTTTAGCTTTAGTTATACAATTACTTGTACAAAGTTGGAACTCGAAAGATAATTGATTTTGGATTTGTTGTTTTGATTAAGAACAATATTTTGTTTGCCCACATCTGTTGGTACGTCATGTTACTTGGGTAATACGGTTGTTTTTTATGTATACACCTAGCATGGATGTGTTTTCGCATAGTGAAGTCTGAACCATGTTCATTAACTAACATTATATCCTTCTACACTGCTGTCTTTTTATTTCTAATTCTTTCATTCTAAATCTCAATAAAGTTTGATACATGTATTCGAAGAATTTGTTTGTCTTTTTTTACTTCTTCGATGTACTTGTATTGATATTGACTGCACTGTTTGGATGGAAACTGCTCAAAGACCCAATAAGATTTTATAATTTTATATATAGCATTCTTATGAATGCTATTTCTGATTGAAATTGCTACAACAATTGTTACAGTGGCAAAGATATTAACACTTTCACCAGGTTCTTTCATTATGTACACATCAGCGCAATTTTAAACTAGTCATCAACTTTGGGGAAATCTTCTTTAAATCTGAAAAAGAGTGTGGCCATGATGATCCATGCAACGAAACTGTTTTTATTGTTCTTGATTTAAGGAGTAGGAGCACACACATAGCAGTTGGTCTCATTAACAAATTAGAGCATAAAATAGTATTTCTTCACTACTGATTTTAGTAGTTTTTTGTTATGGTGCGCGCATGTGTTTGTGGTTTTATGTGTGTGTGTGTGAGAGAGAGTTTGTGTGTGTGCCAAAATTTTAGTATAGAACAGCCATGCACCCGGTACAATTAACTTTACAGAAGAGACGGTTATAATGATGATATGGAGATCAGCTACCAACACAACCATCATCACAACGCGAATAATAAGTAGGCCTACAGTGACAAATTCAATCCTTAAATACGAGTACAAGACATCAACATCAGCTAATTATGCTCATGGACAGTAAGGAACAATTGTCAACCACATCATCTTTGTTAATAAGACATTTGCCTCAATATAAGTAGTCCTACCGGATAATGGTAGCCTACTAAGAAACTGAAAACTGTGTGATTGCGTTAGAACTGGTTTATTTCAGACTTGAGGATCACTTTGGTGGTCAGGTTACTTCTTAACCGTAGACAGTTTAGGGGTGGCCGCCAGGTCCGCCATCATGGTGTGGGCAGTTGTGGTAGTGGTGGACAATAGCACTGAAACATAATAAGAAGAGGTGGACAAATCAAGTATAGAAAATGTGCAGTACACGAACTGTTTCATAAGGGTGCAAAAAAAAGGTCTCTGGAGAAAATGTATGCCAAGTCATGCAAAGTGCGTCGATGTATACTTGATTGGGTTTAGATTTGATTGTAACGGCACCAATGACCAAAGTAGAAAATACAACGTTGTAATCTATGTACTCTAATAAGATGATATAATAATATAATATAAGTTCTATTGGTATAGGCTACGCTTTTGTTGAGGTAAAAATAGTGGCGGAATTGCTGTTATTACGAGAGTTATTTTTGTGCTTGTGACTTTTATGGTGAATCAAAAGAAAAACAAAATAGT
>JAUELK010044352.1:0-22908 GCA_031471215.1 Gastropteron pacificum | reverse complement strand
CTGTAAAATGCGAATTTGCTGGATGTTCTACGATCGTTATGTCGGGAGATATCGAGGGGGGAAACAGCGGCAAAAATCGGCCCCTCTCACCTGACCACTGGCTTACTGCTGGCCCCCCGTTCGTTTGCGTGGCACAGTGGCAATTGCTTGTGGCCAACACGCGGTCAGTGTGGGGGCGTTGGCGATGAATGGGCAAACTAAATAATGACATTCAGAGAGTGGTCTAACGCATGTGTCGTGAAAGACACTATCACCTGTATACATCATTGTGTTTGATGTTCACTGACACATGTTAAGACCTAACATTCTTTCTCCACTTTCCTGTATTCAGACATTCTCAAGTGATCCCTTGTAGTTTCAAGGGAAGAGATTTACTAAGTGAGTTAATGAAAGATACCAAGAAAGTTTTAGCTTCCTTAACATTACGATAAATTATACACGTTATATCATGAGACCAGCACTGGGATGACACGCTTCAGCAAAGAAAAAATTCTACTTTGGAGGGCTTGCCTTGCACTGGACTGTCACCTTTGAAGACACAACTGAGGCCTATAATTGTCATTCACACGAGTTGCTTCTCTTTCTTAGGATGGTTGCAGTCAACTCCGATAAAACCATTATAAGCCATACTCAGCATGGTGGTTGAGAAAACTTTGTTTTGATTTTTCATTTACATTGTATTTCTACGCTATTGGTGCATTCTGGTGCCCAAAGGGGTGGCGACTAGATTGACATGATGAGTTAAGCTATTCCATTTCCAATCTTGTCTCTAGCAGGTGGCAGCACTGGAATGAGAGGATCCTCAGGAGTGGACTTAAACATGCCACTGCCTCACGAGACTGGCTTTCCATGCATAGTCAGGGTTAGTAATTCACCTATATTTGTTAACCATATATTTTTTATTATGACTGCATGCATGTTCTTTTGTTTTTGTACATCATTTTTTTCTTGTGTGTGGTGGGGATGGTCTATCAAGTGTCTTTTGTGTTGTTTTTCAACAGAGAAAATCATTATTTTGTTAAAAGACTTTCTTTGTAATTCATATGAGTAGAAGTTCCAGTACTCTACTCAAGTGAAGTGTGTTGCATGTGAATTGTGCAGATGAAATGATTTACAATCTACAAAATGGCTATGTTTTTTTTTTTGCATACATCTGCAGATCTACTTTCCAGGCATAGAGCTGAAGACCACAGATACGGTAGAAATTATTGGTGTACTATCAACAGATCCCCAACTTGCCGCTGTCCATGATGATGACTCCGTGTAAGTGTTGGGAACAAATGTCTGTAATATCTAATAATTGCACAATTGTGTTCAAAGATATAGCATTCAATTGATGTAAACAATTTTCTAAGCGAGCTCAAATTCTATTTTTCATTGATAGAAGTAGAAGTGTTTTTGAATACATTTGTGTGTGTGGTATCATAATGCTGATAATTTTGTTTTCAACCAAATTTGAGTAACAGAGTACTTTTGTTACATCTATGGCTGTATCTGTATCCATTCCTGTGTATTATTTTGTTCTTTTTCTTGATTGTCCTCAGTGGTGAAGAGTTTGAACAAGCAGAACTACAAGCCCATGAGCCTCCGCCCTCACTTGTCCCTCGCCTGCATGCACTGGTCGTCAGGCCTCTCCAACATAACAATCCTATCCTACCTCCAATAGCTTCCAACCCAGAGTTCGAAAAAGGTTAGATAGTCAGGGATCAAAATGGCTCAGATTCAATTTAATCTGAAAATGCCAGGCTTTATTTATTTCAAGTATACGTTTATATGTAGTGAGCCTATTATTTACTTTAGTATACTTTGTACATTATTGTACACAGCTTTTTGTATGACATTGGGTCATTCATAGTGTGAGTTTTCCATCGGAAAACACAAATGTTTTAGGACTCACAGTAATTTTGTACTTTTATGAATTGAGTCCTATACAAATTATATTCTCATTCTTCTTAAGTACTTGTCATTCGGCTGTCTTAAAAAACAAGGAGACAGCTCAAAGATAGAAAGAGAAAGTACTTGCATTATCACAAAGAGAAGAACTTAGAAAGGGCAACCCATTTTCGAATCCAGTGGGGGATTTTGGACATGGGTCGTGTGGGCAGTTTTCATGGGTGCCCACCCCTGTCCTATCAGAGACGGACGTTAAAGCATATGTCCCACCTCTAATATAATCTAAAAAGTGTTGCTAGGGGTGTAAATATGTACTGTACAACTCAGATTAAACTCACAAAGACAAAAGTAGTTGTATTTTTGTTTCTCAGCCAGGACCAGTTTGCTGCAGGATGCCCTGTCCCTCAGGCTGGAGGTTCTGTCAGTGTTGGAGCACGCCTTGCTTGGGGACCGCTTGGCTTCAGAGTATCTGCTTAGTTACCTTGTGGCACGAGTGTGAGTGTATTTGTTTTTATTCTTTTTTCATCCCTTCTCTGGGAAATTTGCCTTTGTGTTTTGAGCTCCTCTTTTCCAACACTATAACTGATAGTCTTGTCGCTAAATGGTTAGTGTATGAATAATACTAATGGATATATACATAAATAGTTCATTTCCTGTCTCGCAAGACCAAATTATATTCTCTCAATACTTCTCATTCTGAGTGCTGTTACGACTCCATATTCTCAGAGATTTTGTTTTTGTTGTAATCTCTTGGGATGAATGGGGTAAGCCGACCTTGTGAGTAAACAAGCTAAGAAAATAACACTTACAGTGATAGGTTTCATGTACCCTCATACAAATAACAAAATCACATAAGTTATCTGTTTCCTTTTTACAGATATACCCGTGCTGATGTTCTTCCCATTGGCAAACTGTGCCTCAACTTGACGGGTTGTTTGCCCACACAACGCTACCCACAACTACTGAACCATTTGGTGTCTCAACTCACTACACAAGTACGGGCTTACAGCAGTGCTGACATTGACATTCTAACACATGGCATTATTTTAACACTTAAGTAAAAGTGAAGTTTTGCACTATGGTCAACAACATTTAGGACCTATCGCACTTTGAAGTCAGTTATCTCCTGAGTTAAATCCCTATTGGCAGGGCTGTGCGATGGCCAAACGGTGAACAAATTGGTTTATCTCTTGGTCTCCAAGCGGATGATCCAGGTTTGAATCCTGTTAGGGACTCCTGACTTGGGTCTTGTGGGCAGTTTATATTGCTATTCACCCCTGTCCTATTGGAGACGGGACATTAATCCATAGGTCCCTCCTTTAACATGACCTAAAACCAAAACTTTAAACACTTGAAAATACAATTTAAGATCTTCTGCAATTTTGCGGTGATTAGTGGTACTCTGTGTTTCATCCCTATTAGCATGTGGAAAAACTTTTTTTTTCCAGAGTGTGTACTTTGAGATGAGTATAGAGCATACCAACAGCTGGAAACTGGTGCCCAAGAAGGACCACACCAAGAACAGACTGACTGCTGGGATGCTCCAGTTGAGCCCAGGCACCTGTCTGGTGGTGGATGAAACTGCCTTACAACAGGGCACACTGGATCAGAATGGTGAGCAACCGCAATTATGAATAATAAAGAATGGCTAGACAGTACACTTGAGTACATTGTCACCATAACAAACACTTTTCGTTCTCGCATCATCTCAACATCTTTGTGTGAACTTGACATATAATAATTGAGCCAAGCCCATTTCAAAACTATCTCTATAGACTTCAAAATTACGAAACCAGTGGCAGCCAGGTTTTGCATACATAAACTAGAGAACTACAAAACACACTGCACTCTCTAAATGCTTCATTCATCGTTCCACACAACAGAAGCTTAGTTGTAAGTAATGAAAGATCTGTGATGCGTTCATATTGTGAAGTCATGAGTCAAAACAGTCACGTGGTAAAAAAAAAAGGCCAACCTCTTATATGATCGATTCTAGTGTAAAACTTTATTGGTGACAATGCCCATTATTTCCAATCCTCTATTTAAAAATCCTTTGCACTTTGAGCCTCCCCTATTAATTACAAGTTTAATTGAATGGTTGGTTCTTCTTGTATTGGTAACTCTACACACTCTTGCCTTGGGCAGTTGATGTATATGTTTAAGATCAATGTCTCTGCCGCCCAGGTCTGACCAATGTTAAAGCTCTGGCTGACGTCATCAACTGGCAGAAGGTGGACTACGACTTTGAGTGGCATCCTATCCCAGTGCACACTGACCTCAATGTCCTCATCCTGTCTGAGGGGGAATCTCTACTACCAGTAAGCACCTGTCAACAACATCATGTACAATATTTGTTGCTTCACATGAAGATCCAGCAATCTTTCTCCACTTTCCTCTTTTCCCACTGTCTCTGGTGATGCTTTATAGTTTCATACCAAGAGATTTGGGGTGAGCTGATATAGGAAGGTGGGGATCTGCCTTTTTGTTTTGGTCCCCCCCCTCATTGTGCTAGAATTGTTCTACTCCTAATCCAGCAACCTTTGAGTTCTTGCTCCATGGCCACATGCCAATAGGGCTAACAACCTATGTTGTAAATGTAAAAAAACAATTTATTACTGCAACCGCAACAAGAAAATGCGCCCAGTATTTCACACTGTACTGAATCAAGTGGCATAAGTACAGACCAAAGTCCTCTCAGTATCCCTGTTGTAAAGGATGAAGAAGAGATCAATTTATCTGCAGCCTACTGTTCTAAGTAAGAAACATAACTCCCTATTTCTTGAGTATTGGCAAACATATGTAATATGATCTTTTGCTTTCTTTCCCACAGAAAGACTACCTGGTTCCCATGAAAGCTGACGGCTCAGTGATGGATATTCCAAGTCACTTTGAGAAGCTGGACAGTCGTTTAGGGCCGGAGAATATTGCCAAGTTGAGGGCCTACATCACAGCTTGTCGACTGTTGGATTACTCTGTTCCGGATGAGCTACAAAAAGTAAGTTATAAATAGGTGCTTGCTTGTTAATGTCATATGTTTAAGTACCATTGTTTTATTTAACCCTCAACCTAACCTTTCATGTCTGACAGTACAGATGTTTTTTGTTTTGTTTAGAACAGTAATGAAGCCTGCATTAATTGTTTATATATACAATTCCCATTATGATTTTTATGTTACAGGTGATTCAAGACGACTTTGTGGAGTCTAGAAAGAACAGCCCTCAGAACATGACAGTGGAAGACTTCCAAAGACTGCTCAGTCTCGTCAGGTGAGCTTGATGTGTCAACTATGTACAATTCTGACTGTACCCTCTTTTTTTTCTTTCTCTCACCCAGTGGCCGTTAATCCTTCTTGCTCTCCAGCCTAATACCATGTGGTAGTATTTTTAGATTCTTCTCAGCTGGTCTATAGTTGTTTACAGGGTCATGTGGGTGGAGGAGATAATTGGTCTCTCAGGTTATTGGTAGCAAAAGATGGTGTGTGTGCTTGGTGCTTATTTCTGTTACAGTTAAGATTTAACGATTGGTTCAGTGACACATAATAATGTAACTTGAGATCTTTTCTTGGCAGGGATTTTAGATTGTCGTTAATTTTGATCTTGTTTACCTTTTTTTTGTTTTTGTTTGTTGAACTTTAGGCGTTTCCAAAATGTTATTCAATTTATTTGTAAAGTAGGCATCAATGAAATATACTGTGAGATACTTTTTTATCTACAGAATACAAACTTTGACCTTTGGGAAGGAGTGCCCAACCATTGAGATCTGGAACAAAGTGAGAGGGATGGAAGACGAGAGAAAGATGCGATTGTCTACCATGGCTCCAAGTAGACAGACAGCAAATAACACACAGTGATATATCTTCTTTTTCTTGCTTGACTGCTTAACCAATCTGGTTATATTTCTGAATTAATAAACATTGTTGATCCTGTAAGCATAAATGCATTCTCCTTTCAGTTGCTTTGACAGCTTTGTTCATCTGTACATTTATGTGAATAAATTTCTGTTGAGCCTGCAAGAATGAACTCTTTTGGTTGATCATTTTGTAAACGTCATGACATTAGTATTTGGATTTGTTCAGAAAAAGTGAATGGTTTACTTTTCTGTTTAGTGATGCAGATAACTTGTAAAATCATGTGCCGATCACTTTGAGAAAAATTAGAGCACCTTTGACTAAGAGTAAGAGAACCCACATTTAAATTGAATCAACCATAGGGCCAGATTTTAGTACTGTACAGAACTTCAATATGAAATACTCCGTAGTTATACAACCAAGTAGTGACACATCTTCACTGTTACTATCACTTTCAATGGGGTCATGTGGTTGCTGAATGTTTGACACATTGGGTTAACTTTAACTCATTTTATGCTCTCCAAGCGGGCGGCCTTAGTTTGAATTCTTTTGTGGGACTTGTCGAGACAAACTTTGTATGTACAGTGTATATTATATTGGTGAATGTATTTGAAAACATCTCATTCTCATTCGGGGTACCCTGATTCGTAAGCAAGTACTCAAACAGTAAAAATCGATCATACCGATGCTCGAGTATTCACCAGACTCTGGATCAAATGCAAAATGCTATGAATGCCGTGTATGTCCCGCCTAAAAAATAATTTAGAACACTCACCATTGCTAGAATCATGTCTAGCAAATATAATTTACACGTACTGGGTACCAAAAAAGGTAAATAAACTGGAGAAGAAATGTCCCATTCGCATGTTCTTCCTTGATCTAGATGTAGATGAGAATGTAAGTGTAAGCACTTGGTTGTAGTTCGATAGTAGGCCTGGTATGGTCGCTGTCTGAGCAACATTCTGAATCAAACCCTTTCACTTTCATACACAAACAAATAAATGGCTGATGTGCGGTGGCAACTGTGTTGGCTTTACAATCTGGAGACCTTTATTTACACACATACATGCATGTAATAACTATCAGTCATCCTAGAGATACCAGAGGAAGTAAAAAGTAATTGGCCGATCAGATAAAGGAAAGACATTATATTATCCCAGGAAGAAGTTTTTATTTCTTCAACACTTACACTGCCAAAGCCTATGATGACCACTCATCAAACTTCGCAAAAACCACCAGAGCTTTAAAAAAAACCATAAAAACCTGGCTGATCAGTTTGGTGTCCAACTCTATGTGGGTGACCAGGGTCCTGAACCATCTGGGGCCATTCTTGACATGGGTCATGTGGGCAGTCTATATGGCTGTCCACCCCCATCCTCTCACTATCAGAGACGGAGAGTAAAGCGAATAAGATCCTACTGGACTTGTATGTTTTGTAATGTGTTTTATTGTAAAGCGCTTTGGGCTCATTGAGGGAAAGCGCTATATAAATAAACTTATTATTATTATTAAGTGTATAATGTGCTTTCTTCATAATAAACATGTGTGTACACAATACATGGACTTGACACTAATGACAGCAATAATAATCTTGGACAAGTTCTGGGATGACAAAACAAGAAAACCAGAGATTAGCTGAAGTCAATTGTTTATTCCATTGGATAGTTTAATCAAACATTAGTTAGACTCTGATCCAATAACTTACACTTTTATCACATTACTTGTATGTTCCAAATGTAATATATACACTTGTGCAGAGATCATTGTTTTAATGAAATCAGTGTGATCATCTAGGTCTCATGGAATCTACAACAGTAGAGAATGACAGAACAGCATGGCTTGTGCAGGAGGGAAGCAAAGAAGGGATTGAGGGGAGGGGCACAATGTTGAACACACACAACCAGTATGTATGATGAGGGGTGAGATGGCAGCTTTTCGACTTCATTAACAGATGTTGTAACGTTATAATTATAATACTAAAACTTATAACACAAGCAGTACCTTCATTTTTTGATAGTTTGTCTCCATGTGCTAAGCATGGTTTGGGAAGTATAGAGTGGGATTCCTTTCCAGAGGCTATTACTATTACCACTCACACCCCACCTCAAGCTATGAAGCATTGACTTTCTTGTCTTCATCAAAAGATAGGCGAAACACATCTCGCTGCACTTCAACCCAGCTGGACACAAACTGTGTCCACTGACTTTTGAAACTTACAATTACAATCTGTTTTATGACAATTTACAGTGCAGGTGTTTTTAGCCAACTGTCTGGATTGCTTGTGAGCTACAGAAAAGTCAGTGGACACATCGACTTAATGGTTTCAAATGAGGCTTAGTAGATTTATGTCTCCAAACTACAATAAATTTGGAATAATTCAAGGACATCGAAATATGAGTGCCCTGAGGTCTATCTCGCCTTTTAGGATGAGAATTAGAAATGGGACAGTGGGACAAAGTCTTAATGCCTTCTATCCTAAATAAAAACAAGCTACGCTTTCTTTACAAGGAGAGATTGGAGTTTTATAACACTGAAGCTTAACCGTAATCCTTAGGCCCCAGCAAATTTTCAGTTTCCTTCATTTCTGTCCTTTTCAAGAGCTAGTAAATTTGGATTAGGATCTCGAACATACTACATGTAATAGTAATACATGTACTACATACTTAACTGAAGTCTGACACTCCAGGCTCTCTTCAAGACACTTAAATCTGTGTCTGTGTATGAAAGCTAGATTTCCTCTATGCTGCTACCACTACCACTCTTTTTTCTTCTTTTGTGCATATTTGTCTTCTCGTTTTTCTGTGGGCTGTGTGATGGCCAAACACTACACAGTCCAAACAGTTTTCTTATTCGGTTAACTCATTCGGCTTCTGAGCAGGCGACTCTTGTTTGAATCCCCATGTGTAGGATTGAGGACATGGGTCATCATATGGACAGCTTATAATAGGGCTATCAACCCCCACTCTATTGGAGACGAACATTAATATGTAGGTCCACCCTCTTTAATGACTTAAGTTGTGTCCCTAAGGATATAATAACCCAACTCAAACTCTGACTGTTCTTCCTATTCAATTGGAGCTGATCATGATATACTCTATTTGAGTTAATGGCGCCATAAAATCTCAAGACAACTAACAAAATGGATCATAAAATTTAAATCAAGTAAAATGTTAACAAAACTGAGCTGAGAAATGAATGCATTGATGACATAAAGAAATGTAAAAGTGAGTATTTTCATCTTCATTGGATTAGGACTAGGTGATGATATAAAGAATGCAAAATATTGAATTGTGGTTTTCTTATGTGTCAATATAATCAAGGACATGCAAATCATAAAATGAGCTTTTTCATCATACGAAAAAAGAAAAAAAAACAATACATGTACGTAGGAGGAAGGATAAAAAGATGAATTCTTTAAAAAGTTGTTCAAGTTGAATGGTTATGCAACATCAGCACCACTACATCACAATGAAGATACCATTGTACGGTATATGTATTGTCATGTCGTTTTCTTGTGGGTGGACATCTTTTTGTCGAACATTTCATCCTCTCAATGTTAAATTGTTCTATCTACACAACGAAATCAGAGAAAATAGATACCAGGTACACACTAGCAAGATATCCCACCTTCCCATTTGCCCTATCTTTTGTAAAGTAACAGCATTTACCAGGCGGATTATAGGAAAATCCACATAGTTGTATCCTGCTTCAAATTGCTTCCACCACCCCCTCTTCTCTCTTTTATTGCTCATAGGCTATCTTCAATTGAGGTTGCTATATATAGTAACTGGAACTTCTCTTTAACTTCAATGTCTCTGATGGAAGAGAATGAGTTAGAGCAACTTAACATTGGTAAGATGACTTGGTAATGTGTCTGGACAAGTGAACTGATGAATGCAGAGTAACTAAGAGAACACAACATAGACAAACTCGACATGGAATGGCAAAGATTTAGTTCACTCAACAATGGAATCATTGGTCATGACAATTAAAGTCAAAGAAAGAGTAACAGATCTGTACAGTCTGAGTCCAATCAGTTCATGATACAAAATGCAATGAAACAAGTGGGGAAAAAAGAGGTGAAAGAATTTTTTTTTTTTTTTTTTTTAAAAATAAATCCAATGGTTGCTATTTTTTTTAAATACAAAAGTACAAATGATCACACGTTTCTAACTTATGCAGCAATGCTCAGATGATCGAGGTTTTATTTCTAAATTTAACACCCCATTATGTCATTCTCAAAATTGCTTCACAAATTCGTTGAGTTTTATTCAAGTGTTATATTATTGCACAAGTTTGTAAAGAGTGCGATATTTGGATTGCAGAGAGTGATAGTAAAGCTACTTGTAAAAATACATAAGTCTAGTGTTTTAGTTTTAGTACTATATGTTAATTTTTTATTTCTCTAGTTGTAAATGTTTGACCTGTCGTGCAAACAGCTGGCTGTGCCATTTAGCCATCAAACTTCCACATCTGTTTGTATTGAAAGTTAAATATTAAGAAATAAAAAGGCTTGAAGAGATGGTACAAGAGTTTGATATCATGAGTATTTTATTTGTTTTAAATTTCTGATTAGGATCTAAAAAAACGATTGGAATGCTTTGTCTTGCCCTTGCTGCTCTTTATTTATGATAACATTTCTTGATTACACAGAGTTATTGGAATCTTGAGTAGAACAATGACAATTTCATGCAACATATCGTGTCAAAATGTCCTGAACTAATCAATCTAAGAAGAATTAGAATCTATCTTACAATGTATGGTAATGGACATATCTCATCATTCACATTTACCCACAACTGCCATGCATGCAAAACAAGTTAATAATATTGGTCTCAATATGAGCGGTCAGAGACAGTTGTACTGCTAGTAAGAGAAGTTTGGTTTTAAGCATAATCAATAAGAAAGTCTCTGAATTCATGACGACATTGTAGTGGAGCTTGCTTACAGATGAGTATCACAGATAGTGTGAATAGGACTTCTGATAAAAATTATGGTTGGGAAAAACAGGAATTGTATGATGTATATACAGAGGGGGTGGAATGAAAAATGATTGACTAGTGGTTTAAAACTCTGAAGACATTTTTTCTTGAAGAGTGCAAATGCTTTCATAAAAATCATACAAAATTGACATAAGTAACACTCTAAAAACAATGTATAGGTCTATCACTGGTTATCGATTGTATTAAAAAAAAAAAAAAAGAAAGCCGTTTTATAAGGTTTCATAGTTCAAACCTACCAAGAAATTGACACCCCTTTTAAAAAGAAGGCAGTAAATGGTCATTGGAACACCGAGTTGATGACTGAAGTAAGATTTGTGTGGGAAAAGAATTTTTTTCTTTTTCCTTAACAAGTCAAGAATAAAGGTTTTGTACAGTAAAAGCAAGAAATTCAGGTAAATGATTATTTCATATCATGTAGTAGAAATGAGCAAAAATTCATTCTGAGAATCAAATGTGATAGAATGAGGAAAAGTATCACAACAGAGTAGTACATTGTATAGGTACTTCTTTGACACAAAAATGGTGATGGATGTTCATTTGTTTGAAATCTTTTAGTTCTGCATTTGCTGCCATTTATAACCATTGGAAAAGATGCATTTACCAGATATTGCAATAGTCCTTCCTGCTTTCAAGTCCATCTCGGAAATCAGTACGCATGTACCTACATTTGAGGTTCAGAGGTGAATATGTATCTATCTTCATATGTGCTATGAAATAATGTATGATTGGAGTAGAAAAAGCAAGAAGAGCTATAGTATACATTGTAAAAATCATTTTTTATTGTCTAAATTTGTTTCCAAAAAAATCTTGCCACAAGAAACACTTAGAATTTGTCAACACAGATTTCCTGAACGCATACTTCACACAGAGTTTACTGTTTTAAAAAATGGGTAAATAAGTGTTGGCCAATTGAGCAAACAAACAGGAATTCATTTTTAAAAATGTCAGTTAATCAAAGTACTAGACTAGTGAATCCATCTCTGACTTCACAAATTTCTTTGAATTCTTATTCTTTAAAAGCATTTTATTATTTTGGAACAAAAGATGAGTTAAATAACAAATAGATTGTGTATTTAATCATTTTTTGTACAAGTTTCATCGCATTGACTTTAAAGCTACTTTCATGTCCTACCCCTTTTCCTAGCTCTGAAAATACAATGGGCATGTCCACTATCTTTTCAAGTGACCCCCCCTTCCCCCACACACTAGATCTGAATCTAGATCTAGATTCTTTATTTGGTAGATCTGGATGTTACCGAACTCTGTTCAACTCTCTAAACACTTCCTTCATCATTCCAGAAGTTAGTTTTCAGTAATGTAAGATCTGTTCAGTGGAATGCGTTTGTTTTCTGATGTCACATGATTCGAAACAGTCACATGGTAAATACAGGCCATTCCCATTATTATAGCAAAGAAAAATAGCAGACTTGAGCCTATACCATCCCGTACTACTATAAGTAAGAGATAGAACCTTATACATATGGTGTGAGATTTCTTACTTGGTCACTGAAACAATGTACAGCCACAAAGAGCAGAATATAATGCATTAATTCTACTTGACAGCAATTCATTATAAATGGTTTTGAAAACACAGAAATAACACTTGATTCCTCATGTGCTGTTCAGACGTAGGTCTAAAATAGAAAACAAGAATCTTTCAACACAACAGCTAAATTTGAAAACACAACCAGCGTTCCTGTGCTCCACGGTTCAGTGTTTTGTTCTCAGGCACAAGGCTCGAAGTCACAACCCTGCTGATCGCTGATCACAACAGCTGATTTTTTTTGAGGTTATCTAGTTGCGATATCACAACACACACTTTCGAAAATAGAATTCTGCAATTCCAGACAGCTGTCACTTCCACACACAATATTTTCAGAGTCTGCGGTATGCACCTAGTGGGAGCACCAGTCCATCTAGCAAATACAAGATTCTGATCCAACATTGATTTATGAAAACATGCAAAAACTGTCATTGGCGTCTGTAGTCACAAGGGGAACACAATGGTCTGTCTTCAATAGGTAGAAATTAATTTTTCACTTGCATGTTATCTCTGCAGGATATTGAGCTGCTCCTGGGTCATGAAGCACTCGCTGCTCTTTGATCTTCAGCTGTGCTCAGTAAAATGAAAAAATATTCTACATGTTCCACGATTTTCAAGAAGGATTGGATATGACAGAGAGCCGTGACTGCTTTGGTTCAATCTCTAGAGAGGCTTTGTAAGTCCGGTCCTCATCCAATAGTCTGCTGGGGTCCAATAGGTAGCTTGTTACCTGAAGTACATGGAGGGAGTCACAAGAGGTGTCATTAATACTCATATTATACTACGTTTTCTTCTCACTCATGTACAGACACAAACACACACACACACATACACACACACACACACACACACACACACACACACGTGCGCGCGCATGCACACACATACATACACACACACATATACACAAAAGAAAAAAACGAACAGATAAAATAAAATAATTTCACATGTCTTCTTAAGGGAGGTCATTCTTTAAAAGCTCTTTCACTCCATAAATGTTATCCTTATTTTCATTCTGCTTCACATTAGAAGAGCCTTGTTGATGGCAGTATTACAAAGTGAATGATTTAACAGTAACAAAGACATTGTGGAGACCTATGGTAATGGATCAATTTAGATAGAATGTAAGAAATAAGAAATTATTCAAATGCAGTGAATTCATTAATGGTTTATTATACTACTAATGTTAAAGAACAGTGAGACTTTTATGTTGTTTGGTGAGCAGATTTGACTTAACAGTTCATATTTTATGTGACACTCTTTGACTCTAAACCTGCGTCTTACCCTTGGATGGTGTTCTATCTTGTATGAAGTTTGTTGAAACAAGCGAATCTCTCGTATCACATGAGCAATCTGAGGAAAAAAACACAAACTAGAGGCAAGCAGGTCTTCACTTTGGATGACAAGAGTCCTTTACACTCTTTGAGAAGCACTTTGTCATGACTTTTTCACCAGGGAACATTCTTTACATTATAACGAGTTGATATTTCAATTACACAGTGACATTTCTTTTAAAAGGGCCTAAAGTTTTTAAGGTTGTGTATTTTGAAAATCACCTCAACTGTTATTGAAGTTGCTTGCTCCTCAAGCTTAAGGCTCCAGCTTTGCAAAAGTAAGAAGATTGCTATCATAAAAATTCCTTTATTTGACTCACGTAAAACTAATGTCAAGTTTTGAAAAATAATGCACACCTCAGACTGAAGTAGATATCACAACCCTTCCAAAACTGAACCCTATCATAGCCCCTTCACTGGATGGATCAAAGCACTAGTGTTAGTTGGAAGCTAAAATAAGTTTCGTGTAAGACCATACCATTCTCATTTTGGAAAAGTTGACGAGCCCCTCATCCGTGACATTGGGCGTTCCTTCCTCAATGAATGACAGATCTGTCAGATACATGCCCAGGTAGGGAATGCAAGGGGGATCACATCTGAAGAGAAAAAATATTTTTTTTAAAAAGGTCACAAAATGCCTGTAACATGATCTGGTGGCAAAGTGGTTAGTGTGTTGGTCTCCTAAGTCAAATGTCCCGGGTTCCACTCTATGAACATGATTGTACTAGTCAGTGCCATAAAATGTAATGTAAGCACAGCAGTCTAAGAAAGCCCACCTGTGTAATGCATCTCTCATGTTCTTGAATCTTCCTTCACTTGACACAAGATTCTGGAGTCTGTCAATCATTTGTTTGGTCTGAAACAAAGAATAAACACTTACTTGGAATAACTATCTTATGAAAGTGCTGTCAATATATTATTATCATTCACACATTGAACTAAGCCTTTCAAATTGAATAAGAACAGTCAAAAGTGAAGTTAAAGCAGTAAGCCTATTTGTCAATGCTAGACTGTATTTCAACAAATAACTGTGTGCTTAAAACAGAACTGGTGACAAAGTGAAAAGATGTGACCAACATGCAGTATCCACTGTCACAATCAACATGATACGATTTTACTCTGAACAACTTTGCCTTCTCCTTACTTGTTTTGAGAGCTTCTCCCATGTTTTCTTCAGTCTGTAGACAGAACTGTTGACAAAAGCTGCACAGATCTGGAGCACCCCATTGTAGTTGTGCATGCAGCGACAGATATCTGCGATTGCTGCCCACTTCTCTATGCATGCCACTCGATCCTGCATGTTGGACCTGTGCACAATTTCAGACACAACCAGCCGACTGACCTGAAAATTAAAATTGGATGAGATGATTATAAAACCTTTATTCATTCATGGACATTGAAATTTGGTATGGATGATTACATAATACACGGTGGACATATCAAAATAACATTGGGTTAAATATTCATACATACTGCATATTGTATGAATCTGAAGAGAGTAGTGAAATAAAGAATTACTTCACAAAACTACAAAAGGTCATAAGTTATGAAAGTAAGGAACACTTTCCTCTTGCTATTTGTCACTCATTGTTCTCTTATAATGAAGTAACATGTGATCGGTATAACAAACAGTTGAAAAAATATAGTTTGATAGCCTATCTAAGTCAATATGCTTGTAACAAGTTTGTGAGCTGGTGGTGAGTGTGTTTGCTTTTCTTGACTAACATGTCCTGGGTTTTGATCCTGTTATGGACATGTGAACTCAATTTGGATTTGAGAGTATTTTCTTATCCACCGCCAGGTGTACTCTTGGAAAAAATGCTTTGTCATGCATTTCGAACCACATTCAGGTGTTACATGATACCTCACTATAGACAGCAAAATATGTTGTAAGGAAGAGTGATTGTGAGAGTGCCTCAGAGGTCAATCTACCAAAGTTTGCCTCCAAACTACGTTTGTTGGGGTAATGATAATATGCTGTAAAGCACATTGAGCTATCCGTTGGTCCAGGAGATGTGTGATACACAATGAGCAATACTATATTTCCAACTTACCTCATTGAATCTTTTACTGACTAGTAGTACATGTTGTGCCTTGTGACATTTATTTGGTTTCATCCATGCTTGGCTCAGAAGCTCTCTGCAACATAAATATATGGCATGAAAAACTCTAGCATCCTGATTGGAAACTTCCCATTTTATGCATTCAGAATATTCTTTTACTGGAACAAAATTAAAAACTGACATCTAGCTTTGCATTGTCTAAAAATAAGATCACACAAACCTATCATACAATTGTGCTGTTCTAGTATTAAGACTATAAGTTATAAGATAAGATAAGATGATTCTTTATTATCCCACTGATGGTATTTTTGTTTTACAATGTTCTAACACACAGATAGCACAGTGTTGTCGTCACAAGAGCAGTGTCAAATAATAATAACAATAATCAGTTTATTTCTATAGCGCTTTCCCTCAATGAGCCCAAAGAGCAACTAGACTGGGAAATTTCTCAAATCCTTAACTTACTCGCTCCTGATTGCTATGAAGATTTGATGATCCAAATACGTCAGCTGTTCTGCTATATCAAGAGCCGACAGAGAATCCAGGTTGTCTTTCGATGGTGACTGAAAGAGAAAAGATGAATAAGTTTAACATTAATAAATAAATCGCAGTGCCTGTATCTTATGAATATCACAATAGGCTTACATATAACCTGAAATTTGATATATATATATATAGAATAATGATAAAAACAAAACAAAACAATAAAGTTCACTTGAATATAGCGCTCTTCCCTGATTTAGCAGACAGATACAGCATTTATGAGAGTTGGGCAAACAAGCAGTGTCCGCACCTAGTGTGAACGCCTCCAAGAACAGACTTGATACCCATTGGGCAAATCACCCAGCATTGTATAACCCTGAATGCTACTAATAGACCTTGCAACACAAGATGCAGCCTTTAGATGTCAACTGACCGGTGAACTGACCTGTGAAAAGGTCTCAACCACCGACATCATCATGTATCATGTATGTAAGACACTTACGGTGGGTGCTATCAACAGCTGCTCTAGGTCGACACGTTTCTCTGGCGATGGCTCCTTGCTGATGGTCCTGAGGATAGAGGCTGCGGCCTTGTGCTCTGCTGGCAGGAGGTTGGAGTTGACCACCATCTCTTCCAGGAGGTCCACAACCTGGGCTTTCAGTTCTGGATCGGACTCAAAGTCCTGCAAGAGTCAGACAAAGTTCCACCCAGTCAGCTTAGTTTGTTTTAATTGTAACTGATATAATGGTGGCCGACTACATTACTTTCTTCTTCATTATACATTACATAATGATGGGGTGGGGGGTGGGGGTGGTTAATATATATATATATATATATATATATATATATATATATATATATATACATATAATATATACACCTGGAGAGTTCTCATTGAGAGATGCTCAACTTGGTGCATGTCAAATGTACTATCCTTTCCAAAAAGTGACTGTCA
Organism: Gastropteron pacificum; assembly: GCA_031471215.1. NCBI lineage: Eukaryota > Metazoa > Mollusca > Gastropoda > Cephalaspidea > Gastropteridae > Gastropteron > Gastropteron pacificum. Next base: position 5,787 of record JAUELK010044352.1, on the reverse strand, counting down.
ACCATTGAATTAATGAATTTCAGAGCTATTTCACATTTTTCGATGTGTCATAAAATGACAATGAAAAGAAAAAGAGATTTGTTTGTACACATTTATTGAAGAAAAAAGCTTCCCCTAAATGGAGGTAAACACTTAGCTTTAGTACATGTAACAAATAACATGTTCAAGCTAATCTGAAATAAGTTTGTACAAATTAAACACCTGAATAACTGGATAACCAAGAACTTATCATTGGACATTAAACTAATGTATCAATTATTTTGTACTTTCATTATGAAATGTCATTTCTGCAACATGTAATAAGAAAGCACACAATTCCTCAATAGCTAAACACTTTTTGAATACAACAATAAAACTGTGTAGTGAGCAGTGGTTACGAAATATTTATGATCTTGTTTGACAAAATGTCACTACAGAATCTCAATCTCAATATGACAAACCTAAAATTGTGGTTACAGTCTAGCCAAAAAGCAATCTTGAAAACAACAGTATTTATTTACAAAATCAAAACAGCACTGACACTGATGGATCTATCTTGGGAGAAATTTGTATTGGGTTATAAGAAATTTATACTTTAAATCTAACAATAAAGTTGAATTCAATATTATGCATCCAATTGTATGTAACATTGTAACATGAACAATCCATTCCAAAGCAGTAACTGAAATATTGAGAAAGCACACATAGCCATTGTAGGAGTGAAACACACAAAAAGAATAGAACATCTTTACCACAACACAGCAGGCCTCTACAGTGCAGTAAAACAGAAAACATTTCGTTTGCACCCTAAAACTTTGAGTTCCATTTTTGAACTGAGTTTTCACATTCCTTCTGAAACAATTCCATCATATAAGAGGTATGACATACATGTCATTATTGACATCTGTTTCCAATATTGGGGGTACATAGCCATACAAAAAACTACCCACATGGTACTTATCCATACATAGGGATTGAGACCAGGATCGTCTGCTTGGAAAGAAAGATGGCCGTTCAGCCAGCATGTGCCCCTGCAAACTTTGATAGCAAATCTGAATGTAAGGCTTGAATGATCAGCCACATTTGAGAGTGAAATCTTTGAATCATGTGGTAGAAAACAGAAATTCTTTGTTTTCGTATTTGTCTCTTTAACTTTAAAGGGAAAATCCCAAACAAACAACAATCTAGCTGTACAAAGAGATTACCACATGCACAAGATTGGCTGTGGAATAAAACAACACTGGGTTTGACAGAAATGAAAGGGGAGAAGACCTACAATCAAATAAAAGCCCCAGAACAAAACATATATACAGGTAATTTAACAAATGAACATAATACAGGGTTGTTAACACCAGAAGCATTCAATTCTCAAACAGAAAATGAGACAAAGAGTATAGATGTAAACAGTTCTAACATTCAAATGCTATGTGAAGGGGTTGGGTTTTTTCTACAAGAGTTGAGAACAAATTTCTTGCCATCAATGTCAATGTAGAGGGTTTTGAAAAAAAAATTCAAAGGGAAAAAATTTTTTTGCATTTCTGTCTGGTTGAAAAAAAAAGAGAAATAGCTGATATTGAATGTCTTAATAGAAAATGAAGATGGTGCAGCAGTTGAGAAAGGTCACTGTCAATATTTTCTAGAAATTCTCTTTATAGTCATATAAATGTGTCAACGGAACCAAAACTAGCAGAACACTAAACCGTGCAGAAGAAAATACTTGAAATTTGATTAGCTGTGGCAGGGTGTTTGAATACAACCTGTTGCCACAAAAAAAGTAAATAAAATAGAAGCAACTCACTTTGAGAATTATTAATTAAAGTTACCTCATGGTTACTAAAAATCCAATTTTTCAAGATTCTTATGACCCTGAGTGTGTGTGCCGAACCAATGCATACAGAGTTGGAGCTCTGACCTAGAACACACAAAGCACAATGTTTGGAATCTGCATAAAACTTGATTGACCATGCCACACGAAGCAGGAGTAGGTAGTGATTCCTGTAGCACACACTGTAGTCACTGATGATGCACACCTGTACAGAGAGCTGGCTTCACCCACAATATATTGGTGATTACATTTACAGCAAACTTTTGCATGATACAGAATATAACTTGTACACAACAGGGCTTGTGAAGCTTCAAAATGCTCATAGTGTGTTAAGTGGATATGCTACAGGAGTGAATAAAAGCAAGTTAACAATCCTTTTTGGTAAGAAAAACACTCTTGAACATTTTCAACATCGTTTACAGCTGGCATAACGTCTCGATTCTTTATTTGAAAACTGACGTTCTTTTACAACTAAAAAGATATACTTCATGACGGTCATTGAACTATAACATTTAAAAAGATGTGTTATGGTGTATAGCAACTACTGACAGTCATGGAGCTGTAATTTCTGATGATTATCCAGCTAATGCTGAGCCATTTCAAACTTTAAGATATCTTGATGCTAGTGTGATTCTAAAATAACTGTCCCAATGCACAAGTAGATTACAACTAGATCAAAGCTTTAAAGTTTGTGGCGTATCCTTCATGGAAAATGATTTAGTCCCATAGCCTATATCTGGTGAGTATTATAAAGCATAAGCAGTACTGGTATATTCCTTTTTTTTAAATGCACAAAGTAAAGGTGTTGTGTCCACATTGCCACTGCAGTAGAATATTATGGTGAATACAGAAAACATGATGCATACATTGCTAGACAATAAAATGCTCAAACTAAAATACAGTGATATGCCCAATAAGCTATTGACAATGCACACTTTAATGTCATGTTAAAAAAAGTGATCTACCAATATGATTTTAGCACATTTACTGTTTTATCAATCTGTTCACATAAACATGCGTTAGAGCTAGATTTGCTTCCTTCTGAGTAAATGGTGGTTCTCTCTGCATGAAGACGAATCTCTCTTGGTTGTTGTTAAGACTGATTTCTCTGTAGTGACAATACTACACATTTCTTTAAGTGTACATCCATGAATCAGAACTGCTTGGTCTCTAAGTTTACTTCCATACAATAAGATAAGAGCTTTTCAAAATCGTATTTACTGAGGAGTTGATGGAATCTCGATTGTGGGGGATAAGTGCTATATGAACATTCTTTATTACTTTATCATTACAAGTATTGAAAGAGGCTGAGATGTCTGACGACACAGTGATAGCAGAATGCCAAGCTAGAACACTGAGACCAGCGGTGAAATCTCCCTCTCACAAGCAACACCAATTGCCAGAGAACTACAGAACAAGTCAGGAGCAAAGGAAGGGCCTGTACAGTAGTGGGTACACACTGGAAACACACACAGACTCAGCTGGGGCCTACACAGACTGCTAGACACAAGCTCAGTGACCGCTCTTCATGGCCATCTCACCTGCTGATGCTTGGACACCCAGTGCTTCAGAACATTGAGCACTCGCATGGTGGCCGCAGTACTGATCACAGACTCTCGTTTTTTCATGACAGGACGAGCATCTAAAGTACCTGTTTTTCAATGGACCAGTGCAACCAACTGAGTTGATCGTACATTGACTCTAACAACACAGTCTTGTACACTTCAAGGTCTGAGCTTATAATTGATTGAAAAAGATGAAACACTCTCCCCTCAAAGTTCCCTTTATTCATCCTGTCTATTATTGCCAACCTAAAGCTGGCAGAATTTTTCATAGTCAAGTGAGAAGCTACAAAAGTACAATGCTGTGTGCCATACTTGAAATTCTGACATTTACTGTAAACCCTGGAAAGGTATTGTTTTTGTTTAAAATAAGTTTGTAAAGGGAACACATTTTTCTTTCATAATCTTAAACAAAATCTTTTTGACAGCCAGGAGTTTGCAATAGGTTGTGAGAGGACTAAAAAGTATTCATAAACATATTTCATTCTTCTTTAAGAGACTTCCTTTGATTCCATAATAATATGAGCACAGAACATTTTTCTGACCAGACATGCTGGCAGTCCACAAAGCACAGATCTTACCTGTTCCTACACTGAGGTACCGCGCAATGCCCTTCTGCTGCTGGTCCGCACAGCTGGCCAAACCTGCCGTGGCCGCAGCAAAGGCCGTGGTGGCAGCTGAGGAGCTGGACCTGGGCCGAGATGGATCAGTCAGCACTCTAAATTTTCAAAGTGTGCATGCTTTAGAGCCAAGACAGCTTTACCAACTGCCAGATTTTGTCCTATATGAAATGTTGCTGCTGTGAGATGTGAAACAAACTGATGCTTCTAGTCCCAACTGTCACAGATGAGAGATTTCCACTGTATTCATGATCTTCAGTTGAAGGTTTCATTTATCTTGTGAGGAGTCTTCATTTCTTAATGTCCATACTTCATAGAATCACTCATTTTTTAAAACAAAGTTGCTTATTCTATCATTTTAAATACAATAGTGTTCATTAGAAAACAGATTGAGAATTATGATTTAAAGTTGTTCTGTGAATTAATTAGTGCTCTTTTGCATTATATTTAACTGAAGTAGTGTTTGTAACTGTTGGTACTAATTGTTAGCATGATAGAATTGACATTTTTCTTGTGTGAGATGCTACATCTTGTGCGGCAATATTGAAGCAATGAGATTTGTATCTTCAAAACCTAGAACAGATGAAATATTTGCATATAGTAAGTCACTTTAAAAAAGGAGATATCCTTATTCTAAAATTAATATTGAAAATGAAATTAATAAAAATAGAATGAAATGAAAATGAAATCTCTCCTACGCAATGTCGTAGATGTTTAAACCTCACCTTCGTTTGGATGCCCGAGAGGAAGTGACGACAGAGCCAGCCTTGGCCCTGGCAGGTGGAGAGCCTTCAATGTGAGCAAAGCTGCTCCGAGGGGAAGACAACATACTGATGCTCTCCGCCTCAGCACTACCGCGCTTGCCCGAGACTGGAGGAATAAAAAGATAAAACAAACATACATCAGTTTGTGTAAGTCGAGAATGAAAAAATCCCTGAGATGAGATATTCTATGGCATAAACATTGTATGGAAAAAGTATAGGGGAAAAAAAACAAACAAGAAGCACAGCGTGAGACGGATGTTATCTTTTTCAAATTAAGAACCCCAAAATCATGAAGATTGTAATCGATTTAGTAAGAGTTTTTTTCTAATAAAAAGAGAGAGCATGAAATAGGAATTCCAACCATGACAGTTGTCAGAGTTACCCTGTTTAACATTGTGAAGTTATACATGTTGTTTACTTATGTTGTTCAAGACAGTCTCATTCTAATCTATCTGAACCCATAATACTAATGTTCATCTATTTGTAATCAATGTGTAACAACTTGGAAAATTGAAACACTTGTTATCTAAACTGCTATGGTTTAAACTGCTCATAGCCAAGTGAAGTACAACTGTCCAATATACAGAATGTTAAATTCACCATTAAGCAAAGGGAGAAGCATTACACATTGACTCTACGACGCAAGGAATTGACATGTAGAAAACAAAAATGAACTCAAAAAGACATCAAAAGAAAAGGCACATACAACTTCATAATAACTTAAGGTCTTAGCATTGAGGTGAAGAAGACTAAGACTCAAAGTGTCTTTTCTACTCTCCATTTCAATGTGAGGTACATTTATGAAAAATAAATATTCTGATGAAAGTAACATCAGATATCAGACCGAGGTTAAGTTAAGATGGTTTGAAGAGAAATTCGAAACATTTTTCAAATGAGTCACATTGCAACACAAACATAAGCAAATAGAACAGCAATTTCCATATTAAATGAATGAAGAAAATGATTCACATTAGCCTACTCTAATGTATCAAATATACGGGCCCCCCAGTTTTTTCTTTTTTGAGAATTATTCCCCC
>JAUELK010044351.1:0-35293 GCA_031471215.1 Gastropteron pacificum | reverse complement strand
CATGTGTCATCTTTATAATTTTTAGAACAATGGTTATCGTTTTTTGTGTGTGTGTAAAGAGAAAATATGAGAACCAAAGAAGGGAGAAAGGAAAAGAAAATATAACAAAACATCAAATGTATTATTATATCTAGCGCCGTTTTCAGGGTACATGATTCTCTTTTCCACTTAGATCCATTTAGTATCTTGGCATTTTCTTCTGTAGGTGTAAATATATCTTGTACACTGTGTACTAGTGCTCTTCGCGTCTCTGCATGTGTCATCTTTATAATTTTTAGAACAATGGTTATCGTTTTTTGTGTGTGTGTAAAGAGAAAATATGAGAACCAATTATTGCTCTACCTACCTTTCGTCTAACAATGACAATTTGCTTGCTCTCGTTGTCTCATGTTATGGTCTGGTGGTAGGTATTCTTGTATGGTCTCCTCAGTGCGGTCCTTGTTTTGGAACCAGCCTTTGCTCGGCCATACTGGTATATTATAGAGTACAATATTATTCTATTCAGTTCTTCTTTGATTTCGAAGACCTAACAGCCACCCGACCCAAGTGTAACCTGTACGAAGTCTTTGGTGTCTTTCTAATGAGAACTATCACTCCAGGCGCCTTTGCTCACATCCAGACATTGAGAGTGGTCTAACTCAGTTCATACACCCAGTCCTGCTTCGTCTTTTTTTTCAGTTGCGAGTTGATTCATTCACTTCTCACTCGTGGATGTATGATTTACATTACATCATCTACTCAAATGATGTAACGGGTTGTTTCATACATTCATCCTTTTTATGATTAATTTGTGACAATACAATATGCAATCTTAGTTAGTAACACCCCTTTAACCGAGCAGACAATACATTACATACTACACACACAACGATTAGTATGGAGTACCAACCCACACTAATGATCGCTTACACATGTTTAGATAAACAGCATGTACTTAAAACAAAACAAACTTGAGCTCCCCTTCGATGCCAATAGCATGATGTTAATGCTAGAAGAGTGCACTCTTCTTTGTCAAGTTATGACTTTTTGTCATTTTTGTAAATTATAGTTGATAATGACAACTCCAGTGCAACATTCATCCTTTTTTTACTGTTCTATTACTCTTCATGATATACATTTATTATACCATTTTATGAGTATTCTTAAATCACTTTGTGTTTACATGTATTTTCTTTTTCGATTCAGTGAATGTTTGTGTCTACCTCCGTTTCTAATCATGTCTCTAGAAGAGTACTACTTAACGCTCTATACAAGGCCTAGTAACCCGTTAGGCCGTAAAACCTTTACTATAACTGTAACCCGAATAAGTCAAAACTAAATCGCTTGCGCATCCGGACAGCTCAGTTGCGCCAACAGCGATTTATTTGACGTAATGTTTTGACAATGAAAACCCCAAACTGATACCGATTTCAATCTAGCTCGGTTGTCGTCAGATTTAACGACACAGCAGTTGATGACTGACGCAGTCCTCAGTCAATTTCTACCGCCGCGATAACATGGACCCACTCACTACTTCAGTAAAATGTGACATTTGTAAAACAAAACATTAACGAAAGTACGTAGTAATCACTATCATCACCCAAGATGTTCTCATTGTTCTGTCGAGACGTCTCCCTTGTAACTTGTAATTACAAACCCCTCTTGTCACCTGCGCCATGGGGGTAAATGTAGGCTTTGTATCTTCAACAACTGATCGGTCTGGTTCATGAAATACAGCGGAGTATATTAGTATTATTATTATACATGGCAATGTTCCGGTTTTGAGTTTAAGGAAAAACTGTTTTGATAGTGGGCGAATCTGGTGTAAGGTGTTGTTGTTGTTTTCGTTTCTCCAATTGCCTACTAGCTCGTCAACCTGTGTTGGTGTGCCAATCTTCTTTCTTCTCCCTCTGCCATTTCTCCTCATTGCACCAGCTGACTGAATCTCCCCCAGGCACCTTTATCCTGTTTGAAGTGGAAACCAGAACGCTTAAATCATTTTAAACCAGAGATAGCCCTTTACGGCTCGTTTGTTTGCCATGAAAATAATTGATATTTTACGATCCGCGCATCACTCTTATGACTTGACGTTTCTTATGTTAATGAAACCCCCCGCGCCCACCTTCTCGTTTATTTATTTGTTCTTTTTGTGTGGTTTTGTGTGTCGTTCGTTTTCGTACTCAACATTCCCGTTATCTCTCTTTTTTTCTTTTCTCTCGCACTTTCTCCTTTTCAATGGTGTAAAATTTGTGCGTGTGCGTGCGTGCGTGCGTGTGCGTGTGTGTGTGTGTGTGTGTGTGTGTGACATTGCACTGAGACACCACTCGAGTTAATCACACAATGTCCACAAAGTAATATATGTACTACTACAAATTGCTTCAAGACGGGTTCTCGCCTGCGCCTTGCGCTCAAGGGGGCATTGAACAGGAAACGCGGAAACCCTTAACTCATCATTGCTGGTGTGAAAGAAAGGGGATGAGGGAAAGAGGGGGGGGGGGGGGGGATCCCCTGTCGCCCATAATAAGCAGCTCCGTGTGATTATTGACCAAAATAGAACTAGAAAGTAGTGGAGGAGGCAGACTGCCAATAGTGGCCACCGGGCCCAGCTGTGCCGGGGAGAGGAGGGATTAAAACACGGAACAAACGGACAGCGAGCCCTTCGCCCCTCGGGCCCGTTGACAGCTGTTGGACACTTGGAAAGTTTGGGCAATAAGATTACAACCTCGTAGCTTATTATACTACTACAGGCTACTACGAGTTGACATATTTCGAGAGAGCTATCTAGATCAAATTCTATTGAAAGGCTCGAGCCGCCGTATAGAGAGACACCGGCTGTTGTTGCCGCTGTGGAGTTATCACGTTCTGCCTGGGAGGTTGTGCATGTTAACCAATTCATTAAATGGCGCATACACGTGCATACAGTTCAGTCAATATCTTATGAAGAAAAAAGAATAAAATGAATGGTAAAGTGTGCTAACTCCTCGCAATATTATTTATTTAATCACGACTAATTTGACTAAACTTTAGTATTAGTATTTGTAGTCTACTCTACCCACGAAGTACTCACATCACAATATACCCCCACCAGACATGCGTGTAGCAACAACAATAACGATGATAATAATAATAATAATAATAATAATAAGATAAATAATAGTAGTAATAGTAGTAGTAATATTAATATTATGTTGTTCTTTAGCCATCACACGTGACACAAAGAAAGGTCAGATCGGACTCGTCTTTAGTGAAAACGTTGACACGGTTAAGTAGACGTATATGTATACATTCTTACGCTGATGTTGTCTACAGCAAAGGGTTTTTGTTGTTGTTCTCTGCGAATTTTTTGCAGAGCCTATACATAACTGCTCTAAAAGCACATCCCCAGCACCGTTACACTTGGTTAGGTCTGAGTTCTGAACATTATCTTTACGTAAAAAGTAAAGATAGCATTTATATAGCGCTTTTCCTCCGAAGAGCTCAAAACGCTTTACCTATCTATTAATGTGAGAGAATGTGGATTACAGTAATTCTCTCTCAATCTCTTGGGTCATCGTTAATTAATTGTTTCACTGGGTGTACACAGTACATGGGGTATTTATTAATGAATGTCGGTTCCACGTGCAAGTTCAAATAAATCCTGCCCGGCGCTTTGTGTAGTTAAACGGCAGACTCGTTATTGGTAATGATGATTGATTGAGTAGGGCACATTCAAAGCCCCATATCATTTTTGTGTGTGTTTGATTTGTTGTATTTATCGTCAGGCTCAGACGAACAGCACACATCATCTTTCAATTCAATATTGTTCCATGTATGTATGTGAGAGAAAGCGGAGTTAAAAACTTTATAATTTATCACTATCTCTTCTCTACCGCCGCATTTCCCATCGTCTGCAGCTGTGTCAAACAGGCAAAGCGTCGATGAAAAAGCATTCACAGTCATGCTGAATTGATCAGTGAAAATATTGAGTCGCTATTTTCGTTTGTACTCCTCTCGAGGCTTTCGATATTTTCTACTTCAACTAACCCAACTCTACGAATAGCTGTAACGATTCTCCTGTCTGCCATAGCCACTCAGTGGAGATCGTGCGAAGATTTTCTCGTGCGATACTGCCTGTGTGTGCGTGTGTGTTGTCGATGCCGCGTCCAGCGAAGGCTTGGGAGCGCGAGTGTGTTGATGTTGTGTGTATGTGTGTGCGTGTGTGTGGACTGCGCTGTTGGCTTGGCCAAGGTTTTGCCTCTCTGCGCACAAGCCTAGATCTTAGGCTAGGCTAGCTTCAACACAAACTAGGCCTAGCGGCTCGACCCAGGTGATAATAGAATCGGGGTTTCAGCCCTCTAGAAATATTTACTTGGCCCTTCTCTCTCTCTTCTCCCTCTCCTGTTTTGAGTTCACAGTGGAGGCCTAGCTTCCTCTTCTTCTTCAGTGTTGCTTGGCTGAGGCTAACTAGGCCTAGACGTTTTCGTCCCCCCCCCCCTCTCTCTCTCTCTCTCTCTCTCTCTCTCTCTCTCTCGAGCTAAGAAGGTTGGCCTTCTCTCTCCCTCTTGGCCCAACACTGTGTTTGTACGTACGAGTGTGTTACCGTGTGCGCGCTCTAGAGCCTACCTCCACTGTTTTCCTCTGTGTGTGTGGGGGGTTAGTGGCAACTCTAGCCAAGCAAGCGCTCGAATGTAGGCTAGGCTAGGCTACTGACAGCAGAGTAGGAGAGAGCCCGTGACTGTTTTCTCTCTTCTCTCCACGACTGGTTTGGCCTGCCCTAGGCAGAGACAGCCCAACACTTTGTTCACCAAAGGACGAGACGCAGTTGTTGTGTAGTCGTACTGTGTTTGTGCTTCGTATAGAGTGTGTTTCTCATTTGGATGTACTACGTGATACTCCCTGCTTTCACGACACCCGACTATGTGAACGCCAACTTTTCTACTGACTTAACTACATTAAGTTTTACCACAACCAAGGATGAGGAATGGGTCATCACAACAAGTGTGCTAATCCACTGACTAATACTGTGTTTGTTGAAGCCTTCGTCACATGAAAACAGACGGAGTTTGGAAACGCATTCGCTGTGAGTGGAGTACTGTGTTTGTTTGGATGTTAGCCTAATCAGTGTATCCTCAACACCAGAAGAAGCGTTCCAACTTTCACGTTCGCAATCCAGTGAGATAATAAACGTAGAATAACCCAAGATTGAGTGTAGTATGAAGTCGATTATTTAATCGTTTTAATGCCATTATGTCTGGAGCTGAATGCCAAAGAGTTCAGTAGCCTACGGGGGTTCACAAACTAACTGCCTGTGGCTGTGTTATTTTCCGTCGACTTCGACCCTCTCCTTTGATTTGCCGTATTTCTCATTGGTTTGTAAGCCTTAGTTTAGTTAGTGTGGCCTGTACAGTTTTCTGTTAAAGTCAAAGTAAAGCGAAATGTTGATCCCAGTCTTCTTTATTTAATATGCATGGGTTTTCATCACGATTAGGTCACTGTTGTTGTTGGCACATAACATTTAGTTTTAGGCCAAGTGTATTACTGTATACTCTATGTATGGCATGGTCATTGTGTTTTTGAAGTGCGTGCGTACTTGCCTTGACTGGAATTCAAGTGCAAAGCCTCCCGTATTATTAACTATTGGGAAAGTACATGGCATATTCCTTGATGTTCTTGGTCTAGATCTAGATAGGTGTTCTTGAATTCAAGGTTGTGTCATTTGTATATCTATCTCTCTGCTCGTTGTTGTGTTAAAATTGTGTAACAACAGTGATGGGTCCCTGTTCCTCCCTTTCTTCTTCTTCTCTCTCCTATTATTAATATAGATTAGCCTATTATGATGATTATTGTTGTCATTATTTGGAGGAGCTGTTGGATAATGTCATTGATACACTTGGTGCATAGCCTATGATGATGATAGGCCTACAACTCTCCCCTTTTTTAAACATTCATCTTTAGGCTATAATTTATATGGTCAGTTGGCCTAATGATTGTCTCGGCTAGACACTGGTTTCATATTCAGTTTGTAGTGTGGGTATCTTTGTCGTTGTTTTTATTTGGTCTTATGACTCGGGCCAACACACTCAAACAAAGGGATTCTTTTACAATAATACATTGCTACACCCATCAACTACACACACAGTGGGGGAGAGAAAGAAGGATTGGTGGAGGCGGGTCGCCTGTGTAGCCAGGGCAATGAACGCCGTGTCGTGCGTGTCGGCCAGTGCACAGAGGGGTGAGACTGGGAGAGAGAGAGAGAGAGAGCCGCTTGATAACGAAGTATGGATGGAGAGAGGAAATGAGGTCATCACCGGCTTTGTGTTTGTGTCTGTCTGTGTGCGTGTTCGATTGAGAAGGGGTCTTCCCCGGAATTCAAGCCAAGTGCCAAGGTCTGACTAAGCCGAACGCGGTTACTACTTAGTAGTAGCCTAGTCCTTACGGCAGGGGTCCTCTATGACTTCATTCAACACTTCGCCAGTCAGGGACATCTTGCTAGCTCTGGCTTTAGGCATATAGCCTATATGGCCTAGTACTAGGCTAGTACAGGCTGACCACTACACTCACCATCCTGCTCTTTGTCTTGCCTCTCTTACTCTCTCTTCCTCTGTTGTTCTTCTTCGAAGTCACTATAATAAACATGTACAGTATTGATGTGGCACTGATGAAGAAGAGATACTATTGAATCATTGTGGGTCGTCGTTTTGTCGGGTCACCGCGACTATTTATAGTTTGCACGTTTTGCTTTAACAAAAAAGAGACACTCCCCTTCTCACGAATCTTTCTATTCGTCTTTTGTTGTTGTTTCTTGAGACCCCCTAATAATACTTACCCCCACCCCACCCCTCTTGTACAGCGTTTGGATCTTGTGCATTTTATTTTTTCTTCTTTGACATATTTTGTTTGCCTTGCTTATTAATTATAATTTAACACATCGAGATTCATTCCTCCCCAAATTGGATTCGATTAACACTTTGTATCAGTCGAAGATAGTGTCATGGGAGATCAGTTCCTCAATGGCTGAATATAGCCGTAACAGTTGTCACATGTAGAACAGTTGTCACATAATTATTCGATGCCTTGCGCCTTTTCCTTGTTTAACTCCCTTGGTTTATATGGCCAAGCCACGGCGAGTTCGCTGAAACGGAATGGTTGTGGCTAAAATGTGTAAGTTATTGTAGTTCTCATCGTTGTGATTACATTTTCAAATCCTTTGCGTCTCTCTACTCTATTACTTTCCACCCCTTTTTCTCGCTCATTCTCTGAATGTTTAATTTTCAATGTTGCTTATTTGTTAAGAAAACAGGATCATTCATTTTTTGAAATATATGTCCGCATATCTGACTGGAATGTTCTTGTGTAAAAGCACTTTTCATTTGCGGACAACAAGATTGCTCTTTTTTCATAACATATAAATATATCATGGACATTATTTTGAAGGCCACTCAATCCACTTATTAGAAGCAAGCTATTGTGTTTGTTTAGTTAGATCTATTGAAGTATGTGGGTAGTATTACATGTATTTCTATTCTGTCTTATATATACACTAACTTTGTATTTTAATTTCATGTTAACTGATGCGACTCTGTGTTCCACATTGTGTGTGGGTCGTTTGTGATATTCCGTGCGTCACTACACTGTATTAAACTTAAACATGTTTTGTGAAAAGTTGAATGAATATAAAAACTATTTTGTTCCGTGTTCAACTCCATACAATCTGATTCCACCAATGACGAAGGTATGGTATTCCATTAAGTTGACTCATCTAGGCTAATGTTCCCCTTTGTTGTGTCCCCAGGAGAACGAGGAAGCCAGTGGTGACAGCTCTCGGGGCCCCAACCACCCCAGGCCCGCCCCGTCCCCGGCAGGTTCCACGGGCTCTCGCTCCAACACGCCGGCCTCCATACCTGGTGGTGAGTAGTTCGAATGTGTTGTAGTTGTTGTTGTAGCCTGTCACCATAGTTAGTGTCTTGAGAATTTCATTTTAGATTTGATAGATTACAGAAGAAACGCCAGTTTCCCAATTACAAGCTACTGGCGAGCTACCAACTTGACAAACGTACCCAACCAGCCGAGCCGTTGAATGTTAATGTTTAAAATATGACAGTTATATGACGTATATATTATATTATTTTGATTGCAAGACACTGGGATAACTAGCCTCTTTAACTCACTCCGTCAACACCAATGGCACGTGCAACATGAGACAAAATCTGTGCAAGAGATATGTGTGTTGAAAACGGGACAGAGTGTGTTTTGTCCGTAATGTAATGTTTTGTGTAGGCTATTGGGTGAACGGTGGAGTGTGAGGCTTTTGTTGTAGACTGCTATTTCATCATAATTTAAATAATTAAGCTTCAGCCTTGTCATTCATCTAGACTGGGTCCGCTTAGTCACTCTTGTGAATGTGACTCGTGCCTGTACAACTGTGTCATGGCATCGGGATATCCTGCACGTCTCCGTCTAGTCCAGAGTTACGGTGCCCTGCTCAGTGCGAGTTGTTATGTAAAGTGTTTGATTAACAAGGATTGCAATCTCCTCACAGTGAATGTGTTTTGCCTCAAAGTCATCACAAACTAATCTGTAACAGCTGCCAATCATTATTCACTTTGAAAGCAGGGGAAAACAAAATCCCCCGCTCATCTCTACTAGAGCTCAGTACATGTACTTGTAATACACGCAAATTATGTAATGATGGTGTGATGAACTCGCCAGCTGAAAATGCCAGTAAATGTTAATTATCTTTTAGCGGTTTCCTCCCCTATTTATTAGACACACGTTGAACTTTTTTTTTCTTTTCAGGGAGAGCGCTTCGTGATCAAAATCCAAAGTAGTTTAATCCTTATGATTTCGACAATGTATCAGTAGAGTAGATTGATTTGTGTGACGAGCATTATACGAGATGTGGGGCTATTCGCTTACGGACGGTCGACTGTTGAGCTCTATGAATAATTCTAGTCAGAGGCGACGGCTGACATCAGCGTTGTTTAAGTGGTAACTCGTACAATGCAACAACTCAAAACGTCTCCTCTCTTCATTCATCACCCTTTGTTAAGGAGTCAGTCGTGAAGCGAGATTGAAATACGAGACAGAGTGAAGGAAAGAAAGGAGTAAGGGGGGAAAAAAAGGTCGGGGTTGCTCTCAGCTGATGCGGCAGTGTCCCGTCCCATTGTTTGTTGTTATTGGCGTGATGGGGCGTGGGCGGTGGATGTCAATAGTGGCTTTCAATCACCCCCACCCCTCCCCCTCCCTCCCGTCGAGTAGAATGAGGCGTTGAGTTGCCAGGGGCAGCGTTATTCTTAGTCGTTGTCTGTCGTCTTTGGCAGGCCGGTCATTGATGGTAACGGAACTTTGGGACGGGGACTGGCAGCAGGACAGGTCCGGAGAAAACGACAGGGACAAAAAAAGTGGGGGGGGTAGTGGGGAAAATCGTCATACTACTGTAAGTGGGGTGGGTGGGGGTGGTAGGGCTAAAATCGTCTCGGGGGATGCCGCCACTGTTTGTTCTGCTATGTGTACTCAATTGCCCTTTGACGCTCTCGGCCAGATGGTGGAAAGGGGGAATACCCTTTGAGCGGGGGTGGGTCGGAGGGGGAAAGTCAGAGGGGGGATTCCGAGCCGGGCGAAGAATGTCACGTCGTAAATGCCAAAAGGTGGCAACTGACAAGGCGCATGTACTTTGGTTGAGAAAAAGCGTCTGCGTGGACCAAGCTTGTGGTGGGAGCTAAGGTCCCTTTTCACATGAAGGGTTCTCCCATCCACGCGACTTCTCGCGGCCTATTGATAGGATTTAGCTAATCACCCTTGTGGACGCCGACCACAGACTGTTTGTATGTATGTGTGTGTGTTGACGAACGCGTTTGTATGTCCGCCTGCTGTGTGCGACCACACTGCAGGGAAAGATTAAAACGGGGTCAGATAGAGAGAAGTGCGGAGGAGGAGGAGATGTGAACTCATCGGTCATGACCCCTCTTGTTACTTTAACTTTTATAGCCCGGTTCCGAATGCAGACTTGCTTACACTTGGAGGCGGCGGGAGTTATGTCCTTTCACTAACCACTACTACACTGTTTACTATTGCACGTAAATCCAGTGGCGCAAGTAAGTACTATCAATCTTCAGATTCGCTCATGTATATAAACCCAGGTGCCAAGGGTCAGAGGGTATGGTTACATTACTACTAGGCCTAGTGCCGGGGCGTGCGAACTTTTACTTCGTCGTTGTTCTATTTTTTGCCGCCAACGCTGTGTGTTCTCTTTTGATATCCCTTTCATTCATGATGATTGTCTCTTTTGAAAATGTTAAAACAATTTTTATCTGAAGTTGTGTAATGACTTTTTTTTTCAATGTTCAGTTTCAACATGTGACATTAGTGTAGTATAGTATCTTACAGCCTATAAAGTTAAGACCTCTCAGATTAAGCCTATCACATTGAAGTGATGGGGAAAATTGTGTTTTTCAAATATAGGGGAAAACCAAAACCAACCAAACAAACTTTCAACATTGCTTCGGTTCTTTATTATGGTAGGTTTCGTTGTTGTGATGTAAAACACCCCACCCTCCAACTTTTACCTTTTACAAACATATCTTGTTTGAAGAAGAGTGTGGCAACTTAATTAGGTATCTCTGTGTATTGTGTATTTTTGTTAAGCACTAAGTACACTGGTTTCTTTCCTTGTGTTCCAGGTGGTCAGGCTGGCAGTCCCATGCCCGTGCGTCCACCCTCGGGCCAAGTTGATGGACCCAACAGAATGACCCACTCCCCCATGGCCTCCTCAGGTCAGGCTTTAGCCTAGTTAAGTTAAGAAGTAACCAGTTTGGTTTTAGTGAATGAGAGTGATTAAGAAACTATAACAAATGTTTTTGATTTTGAAGTTAAAGAAGAATGAGTAAGAAACGTGCAAATTCTTTGATCTTTCATCTTAAGTTGAAGAGGATGAGCAAGAAACAAACAAAATTCTTTGATCTTGAAGTGAGCATAAGTTTATGAAAGGGTGTTCAGATGAAGTTATTATTTTGAGCTCTATTTGGTTTACTCTCATTTACATTTTTTGTAACTTGGCTAGAAGGTGCATTATATTTATGCTCTGGTTGCCAATTTTTCCTCTTATGTGTTATAATGTCATCATTAATGTATTTATGTGGTCTTTGATATTTCTTAGGCCATATTTTGTGCATTAAAGAGAGACCACCATTAATAAACACAAATGTGACAGCTCACCCTAATCCATTGCTTGTGTGTTTTGCGGTGCACAGGATACAACCAACAGATGATGCCCCCTCCCAACAGCATGGGCTTCATGCCAGGCCCAGGTAAGATGGGAGGCCCCAGCCAGATGCCTGGACACTACCCACAGTACAATGCCCAGTACCCACAAGGTCAGTGGATCTTCTTCTTCCAGTTATGACAGCAGCCTCATATACAGAGGACTTTTGCAATCACTCTAGCTCTGGCCTTTCTCATTATCATGTGCTTGGTGGAGTTAACTATTTTGAAAACTTTACAGTGATGCGATTCTTCCGCGGATCCACAGATTTCCATTATTTTGCTTCCATGGAAATAATGCCCATGCCTCAGGGAACCTCCCCCTAAAGCACTTAGGGGTCCCCTGTGTGTTCAACATCATTTTCTTCTTTTAAAAAACTTTTAGATAGATGGGATTTCAATGCTTTATGCTCTGCTTGGAATGTGGGGTTAGTGTTAAGTTCTCCTCTCATCCCTGTTGGAAAGCTATTTTTTAAATATATTTTTTTTGTTTTCTGAAACAGTAGTCCACATACAGTATAATGTATTTCAGCATATAATTTTATATGTATTTTGAGGCTCTTGTCTTATTGATTTATCTGATAAACAAATGGCACTTTATTATGGCACCTTCAACGTAGTAACATTTTATATAGAGGGAAGAGGAGTGAGGAAATCAGAAATGTGGTCAGTAAAATTAGAAACTCATACTCATGATTCAAAGTATTGAAGGTTATGTATGTGTACATTATGTCATGCATTGTTTCTGAAATGTTTTACTTTCTCCCCGTGTGCAGGTAACTATGCCCGTCAGCAGCAGCCTGGTATGGGAGGTATGGCTGGAGGCATGTCTGGCCCCATGCAGAACTACTCTCAGCAGCCAGGCATGTACCCCAACGGGCCAGCAGGCCAGATGGCTGGAGGACCTATGTACAACAACATGCCAGCTGGGGGAATGAACCGCGCCATGGGTGGTCAACCAGGCTACGGAGGTTACCCCCCAAACTCCAGCATGATGAGCCCACAGTACCCTGGCTACAGTGCCAGCCCACACATGGGAGCCCCCATGGGCCAGCACATGCAGACCAGCAGTGGACCCATGGCACCTGGCATGGTCAGCCAACAGCAGCCAGCAGCCATGATGGGCTCCCAGCAGCCGCAGCAGCAGCAGGTGCCAGCCGGCTCGGGAGGTCCTGGTAACAAAGCAGCTGCAGCAGCACAGGCTGCCATGATGGCGGCTGCCAGCACCACCACCGGCTCGCGCATGTCTCGCGGCGCCATGAGCCCGTCGCGGGGCATGTTCCAGGGTGCGCAGAGCAACAGCCCCTTGGCCCAGATGAACAACATGACAAACTCTGCCAACTTTGGCAGCCCCAGTTTGAACTCTATGTCCAACGCCGTGGAGCAGTTGGGACGGCCAGGCCCAAACTCCACAGCCTCCCCCGTGCCCCCCAACAAGGGGGGAGTGGGTCACTTCCCCGCGTCCGGACTCGCCACAGAAAACTCTCCCCTGTCGGGCGGGCCTGGTGACCCCCAGGACCGTCCCAACTCTCACCCGCCCGACCACACGACAGACACCACAGGCTCTGACAGCTCTGGAGGTATGCCCTCGGACTCGACCTCAGTGGACAGCGGCTTCCACTCCTCCTCCGACCAAGGCGACAAGACGGACTCTGTGAGCACGCCCACCGTCCCCTCCCCGCCACACGTGAGCAGTGCGGGTCCTCCCACCAACGGGGAGGCCGCGGGTCAGCCCGGTGTTGACAGCCCCGGGATGCAGGCGGGCGGTCAGATGGTGGGCGGCGGAGCCCCACCACACAAGATGCCTTACAGTGACAGCCTCTCCTCAATGTCCTCTATGCCTTCCTCCACGGGTGTCACCACTGCCGCAGCTGGTAAGGACAACACTGAATGGCCCTCCATCAGTCGTCTTCGGAAATCTCTCTATTAAAGAAAAAAGAATCTCTATGACTTCTTTTTCATCTTAGGAAATCTCTCTCTTTTAAAGAAAAAAACCCTCTGTGGTTGTTTTTAAAAAAATATTGACCTACTCTTGCTCAAAAGGCTTGCCTCTTTTCTTTCTTGGAAGTAACTGACAGATAATATTCTATTCTGTTACTTGAAACACCATTCACATCATATATCCTTGTTTTCAGAGGGCAAATCATATTTTCTGACTAATGGTTAAAGATTTGAGAGAAAATTGAATCCTGGAGTAGATGTAATTACTAGGAGTCTTTGTAAATTGATATTGTGTTGTATGCAATATGGATCAAAGAGCGCAATATATTTTTTTATTTTATGTACAGAGTCATCTAGTAGTTTGTCAACCCACATCCCCAAGTTGAATGAGTATGAGAATGTTTATAATACAATGTCCACTGTCCACCAGGTCCCGTGACGACATCAGTGACCCAGAGCATTGCCTCTCCTGTGACCAGTGTGAACCCCTCCATGTCCCCGCACCACCCAGCACACATGGGCTCTGCAGGACCCCCACACTCCATGATGGGGGCACCACCCCACATGGGCAGCGCAGGTAGCGGAGGCCCCCCACCGCCCCACATGATGCAGAACGGGATGCCCCCCAACCCCATGATGAACGCCGGCGGGCCTCCCCCCATGCCCCACAACATGATGGCTCCAAACATAGGAGGGCCCAACATGAACATGGCTCAGAACGGCCCCATGATGGGCGGCCCCCACGGACCGCACGGTCCTCACGGCCCACAGCCCATGATGGGCCACAACGGCCCCATGATGCAAGGGGGCCCCATGAACAATGGAGGGATGCCTCCACACATGGGCAACCAGATGCCCCCGCACCCACACATGCAGCAACCGCAACAGCCCCCGCCCCCACCCCCCCAGGGCCAGATGAACTGTATACCTCCCATGGGTGGCGGCAACAACAACAACGCAGCACCGGAAGAACAGCCTGAGAAGAAGAAGAAGGTGAAGGTAAGGAATCCCCCCCCCCACTAGGTCAAACCAACAGGTGTGAATTGTGTAGACAAAAACAAATGTCGGACTAACCCCCTTGACCCAACTTTGACCTTCTTTTTCTCTTTTTTTTTTTGAAATTCTTTTTGATCTCCACCTGTCTCTCTCTCTCTCTCCTCTGAACCATCTGTGCCGTCATTGTTGCACAACTCTTAGGTTACCTCACCCACCAAGGTCTCTGCAGGTCTCAATGTACCCATGGGAAACCTGTTCTGAGATAACTAACACCATCAGACACTAAACCTTGACTTCTTCTTCTAGAGAGACATGTGCCCAGTAACTGGAATCATCCATGAACTGTTATAACTGCAAACATGTTGTAAGACATCTTACCCCACCCATCACTTTTCTGTGGTACTCTTATTTATATCCTTTTCCCTTGTTTTTTTCCAGAGAAACAATGCTATTTTGTTCTACTAGGCCTACTGATCATTATTTCTTGATTATCATCAAATGTTTTCTTACTTTAAAAAAAAGATCCTGATCCTTTATTGATTTCAATTTTCTATTGCTTTTGAAATAGTTTTGGATCATTTTGACTTTGATTTATTTATTATAAGCATGGACATTGAAGTTATCCTATTTTTCAGCTGTTCTTGTTGTTGCATCATCATCATCATCTTTATTTCGAACATCATGCTCATCTTTCCAAGTTTGTCTTTATTTCCTTTTTTTTCCTTTCTTTTTCCCGTTTGTTTTGAACCAAGAGGGACATTCAATGATGACATAATCAAACAAAATGGGTCATTCTTTTCATGGTGCTCATTGAGATCAACATAGACATCATCTAAGATATCAATCAGTTTGGGATGACATTCATTTGTTCTGCCAGTGTTATTCATCTTTTTTTTTAAAGTGCCGTGTGATGATTGTACCCACCAAATGGAAAGATTATCCCTATTTTATTTTTCTTTCCTGGAAGTTGACCTATCGCACCGGCAGTGGCAATGTACACCCATCACAGGCTTTTTGTGGGCTGCTTTCAGATGGACCCAGCAAAATGTTGCACAAGCAAAGCCAAGCTGCTTTCAAGCCTTATTCCCTTTGGCTTTGATTGAATGAATATGAATTACATCCAAAGTTTTTCCCCCCCCTGATCTCAAGTTTTTATCTTATTTCATATTTTCATTTTTTCATTCTCTTGTCAATATAGTCGATGAAAAAGAAATCATTTGGCTCTTCAGTTTAGGTAAGAGACTTAATTGAGAACTTGCTGTCTGCTGATGAAATTGTCCATCCTTTTTTTTTTTTTTTAAATACTTTTTGTTGTTGTTGTAAGAACAAAGAAGAAACAAGAGTTATTCCTTTAGGAGGCTTTTGCCTGCCACAATGTAGATGTTAGCTGTAGCAGACTGAGTTACCATTTTCTCATTGAATCCCACCACCACCACCAAAAGTGTCAGCGCTGATGTTGGCTTTTCTCTCTCTTTGTCTCTGTCATGCGGGCTGGCAGGATTTGGAAGGTGCATCTCGAGGTGCTTCATCAGGGGCACACTACTCTGAGGAACCCAACAGCCCTGGGGCCCTTGTAAGTGGCCGCACGGAAGTCCCATCAGTTAGTGTTACCTACTCCTCTGTTCACACGGCGCAGGCACGCGTCTTGGTCCAGCTTGTGAAAGGGAACGCTTGTGTCCTCTTTTATCCAAACCATAAAACTTTCAAGACAAAAAAAAAGAAAAGAAAAAAGACAGCACAAAGTTCTTTCTTTCTCTCCATATTGTTCCAGTTTTATCATTTTCTCATTTTATTTCTTCTGTTGTTGGTGATTTTTTTTCAAGTCTTATGATTTTCGTTTTCAGTTGATCTTTTTTGTTTTCTTTGACCAAGACAAATCTGCCAACCATTTGATTAAAGAGTTTTTGACATTGTACTATACATAGTATAACATACATCAGTAATTATTCAGACAGCAATCATTTTCAACAAAATTATTAGATTGAGAATTGACATTTTCTGTATGATAAAAAGTTGATCCTACCTTCAACTATTTCAATGTAGTATAATAGGTAATCTTGATGGTGATAAAGAAGAAGTTGGCAGGTTTGTAGTGGACTCAAAGAGCTAGACTCCCCTTGAGTGCTGCTGTATGAGCTAAGTGTGCAGCTATGTGCATTGCCCTCCCCTCCCCACTGATTGTTGACCTACTGAGCAAAGCACAAGCCATAGGGACAATGGCAAGCCCTCTATCAATCAACTAACATCCCCTCAATCAAACTTCACCATAATGACGAAATGTCCTGAGTTTTTACTCCTTTGTTGTTTTTTTCAATTTTGAATTGACTACAATGTTTAAACTCTATCCTGTTGTCCAGCGAGTAGAAGATTCTTCCCCAATCTGAAAGATGAGAAAAAAGACAAGATAGAAATGGCTGTTGTCTTTTTCTTTGATGTTGTCCAGTGTTTTGAGTATTCAAACTGTTCACATTTTCCTATTGTGGAGTTGGTTTCCTTATTAGAACAGTTTCTGGGAGTGTGTGCATTGCACCTGTCTATTTTGCTGCATCAGACATGCCTTGTTGATTCATGCACAGAGGTTTGAGTTCTGTACTTGGATTTGCTATACTTTCTGTTGCGTTCTCTTGCATTTTGCCTGATGTTCTTTTCACTAAGACATTGTCGTTGGTGATGGATTTATGACATTTATTCCCAGTCAAATGTAAATGGCATAATGTAGGAACAGTTTTAAACAAAACTGAAACAACTGGGAATATTGTACTAATCTTCAAAAGTAGACCACCCAGCTTTTTTTTATTTCACCATTGCCTGGAGGTTTCTAGCTCAATGATTTTTTAAAGTGGACAAAAAGTTGATCAAGAGAGCCGCCTCCGTCATAGATAGTATAGGAAAGAAACAAAACCTCAAACCTAACACATGATGTACATTGACATATCCAGAACTCTATACCATGTCATTTTATTACTCAGAACGGCACCTTGAGATAGAGTAGTAGCTGACAAGTTTTGCACTTTCCCCACTTTTCTTTTACAGCTTTGAGTTTGCATTGATTTTTGGTTTTTGCGTTGTATTTGCCGGGTGTGTTGTCCTACGGATGGCCATGGACTGGTTCCCTGGAGCTGCTGCATGCTCTCTCTCTCTGTCTCTCTCTCTGTCTCTCTTTCTCCTCAGCCACGCTCCTGCTCACAATGCCAGCCACAGGGCCCCAGTTCAGACCCTCAGGCTCCCACACTCATTGCTTCTACTTTTTGTTGTGTTCTGGCGTAGCCATTTGACACTTTAGGCCTACCTGTATTACCCATTGTGTTGCATTTGTTTATTTATTTATTTATTTATACCACTTTTCTTTCATTATTTCAGTTTTGTTGGTTTAAGGTGATGCAGGATGATAATAATCCCTTGCCTTCTTATTTATTGAGTAGATAGAATTTATGATGCTGGAGAGATTGTGTGACTGACTGATATTGTAGCATTCCAACATATCTCCATGTGCTAGTTGATCAGCGCATGAACACTTTTTGTCAGTGTTAGTTTTGTCTGAATGTATAGTACTTACTAGCACTCACCGCACCTACTGTTATCATTTAAATAGTGTGTTTTCAAAGGTAGCCTCCTCCTCTCTATCAATGTGCTTCTTCGTCCGCCACTAGTTAGTGTGAGCTGTGGGACACTTTCCC
Source organism: Gastropteron pacificum (assembly GCA_031471215.1). Taxonomy (NCBI): domain Eukaryota; kingdom Metazoa; phylum Mollusca; class Gastropoda; order Cephalaspidea; family Gastropteridae; genus Gastropteron; species Gastropteron pacificum. The sequence goes on along the minus strand of JAUELK010044351.1, from coordinate 17,462 downwards.
CACTCACTCAGCAGATGTGATAGTACTACTGGATCTTGTGACCCCGGGAATGCCTTTGATGTGTACTTGCATGGTTCATTGATGGTGTGGTGTGATGCTGTCATAACTTGTCACTTCTGCGCCACGTAGAGAAAGAGCATAGCTGTTATCCACTGTATGAACTAGACAAGAAGGATGATTTTCATGAGTGTTTAAAGGGGAAAAAAACTTTAAAAAGCGAACCAAAACATGAAAGTAATACCACCTGGATGGACAGATGATAATCTAAGAGTTCAAATATCTTTGATTACATAAAAGTATTAATTGCTCAACTTTTTTTTGTCTTTTCCTCAGAATAATGAATCTGATTGGTACTTACATTGGTTGTAAAATATATTGACCGACTGTAGAGCTGTTTGGTTGTTTGCAATGAACTTTGAGACATATGAAAATTTCTTACCATCTGCCGACGAATCCATTCAAGAATGATTTGCGAGTAGCATTTAGAAAAGAATTGTTGAATGTGTACGTTTCGCTGAGATCCCTGCTTAGCGTTGCGCAAGACGAAACCATTGCTTGGCTTTGTGTACTCATTCTGTTGGCCTGCTGTGTTTGCAGAAGTCTTCCTCTGACCTGAGCAAGCTATTTGAGCTGGGCCCGGAGCCTGACCGCAGACCTTTCCTGGAGCGTGTGCTGTCCTTCCTAGAGGAGACAGGCCAGCCGGTCACGTCCATGCCTGTCATCAGCAAAACACCCCTGGACCTCTACAAGCTCTACTTCAGTGTGCGAGAGAAGGGGGGCTTTGAGGAGGTACTGCTGAACAAAAATAATAATAAATGATAATAAAGATCACTTGTATAGCGCTCATCCCTCAGTCGGCTCTGAGCGCTTTACAATGACTATCATTTAATCTCTTTTTAGAAAACCATTCTTCTTGTTGATCTTTTAAGACCATGCATTTCTGATGACTAAAACATACTTTTTTGTGAGGCACAAGAGACACTGAGTGAGTAGTCACTCAAACATCTTTTTGTTGTTTGATTATTTGCCTAGATTTCATTCCTTTAAAAAAATTGTTATTTTTGTGGGTTTTTTTTCTTCGATCATTTAAATAGTGATTTGAAACCTTGTCATCCGACAAATTGCTGTTTTTAAGTGTAACATGCCATGTGTAAAAATAGATTTGTATTGGAGCCTGTTTATATCTGTGTTGTATATTCATTCACACTTTTGTGTATGACAGGTGACAAGGAACAAGAAGTGGAGAGACATTTGTACAGTTGTGAACATCGGCACCTCTGCCAGTGCTGCCTTCACACTGAAGAAGAACTACATCCGTTACCTCTTCAACTACGAGTGCAAGTTTGACCGGGGCGGCATCAACCCTGCCCCCATTCTGGCTCAGATGGAAGCACAGCTGGCACACAAGCGGGACCAGAAGAACAAACGGGCCCCATCGCCAGGTTTGCACACCAACAGGCTAACTTTAATTGATGATGGGAACAAATATGAGAATGACTTTTTTTGTTTTTGTGTTCATAGCACTGTTTATGTTGTTAATCTCAAGACTCCCCTGTGATTATTATTTGAAATTCATGATCACTTTGCATATTAACAATATTTGTTATTGGTCTGTATTAAAGCGAGAAACTTAACTTCTAGATATGACTTTCAAATGGTTGTGTTTGAGTGTTTGTGTAAGAATTCTTTAATAACTTTTTCACTCTGTTGTTTCCTCCAGGCTCTAATTCCAATGATGCATTCCGGCCGCCTAGTGTGCCCAACAACCAGATGGAGTCTGGGTTCCCCCCTTCCAACATGCCACCCCCTTACATGCAGAACCCGGATGGGAGCATGGGCAGCCCACACATGAGTGGAGGCAACATGATGATGGCCGGACCCCCAGGCATGATGGGGGGCCCGCCCGGCGTGATGGGAGGCCCGCCACCCGGCGTGATTGGGGGACCCCCAGGAATGATGGGCCAGCAAGGCATGATGCCACCAAGCTCTGCCTCAGGAGTGATGATGCCCGGCCCACCACAGATGATGCCCGGGGGCCCTCCACCTGGTTACGGAGGCCCACCCATAATGCAACAGCCCCAGCCACAACAGCAGCAGCAACAGCCAGCCGGAGGCCCTCCTTCCAGCACTACTGGACCTATGCCAGGGGACAGCGTCAGTGTACAGGATCCCTTCGCCGATGAGGCTTACCAGAGAGGAGCAAGTGGTGGCGGTGCCCTGGCAACCCCTCCTCCCTCGTCTGCAACACCCACAAGCTGTGAAAGTGGTGCAGGCAGCACCACCCAGACCAGCGCCACATCCTCACCTGCACCGTCTGTGTACCCCAGTGGGGATGCTCAGTTCCCACCCAGGACTGGCGAGGCTGGCAGCCCTTTCCCTCCTCAACAGATGGACAACAGGTCAGTTGTTTTTATCAAGGGAAATTCGCTTTAGTCTTATGAGCCTTGCTTTTCGCTGTAGCCAACACGCAGTTGCCCCAGAGCAGAGCCTTTCGGAGGGGGGAAGTTCTTGGCTCACTCATCAAATTGTGTAGAAGTAGAGAAAAAAATGAAAGTTATTAGTTTTCATTGGAGGGCAGGATGCTGTTAGATCTAGTAGTTAGGAGTGTTGAATGGCTCAGGTACACTATTGTGTAATCCATAATAATTATTTCACTCTTGCTTTCTTAATTTTTTAGGAACTTTTGGCGAAAAGAGTAGGTTGATCCAACTGACTATGTTGCTTCCAATTGAAAACTTAACTGTGGGTCTGTGTTTCTCAGATCTATCACCCTACCAATACAATGTGAAACCATTTACCCTCATGGGATAATAAAGAATCATCTTATCTTATCTTATCTCAACCTCTGTTCTTGTCGTTTTGAAGGATGGGAATCCGGCCCACGGCCCCCCAGTCTGTTCCCGGCCAGCAGCCTGCCCCGGGAGAGGCGAGCACGCCGGGTGCCCCCATGTACCCTGGCACCGGCCGCTTCCCCACCTCTGGGCCCATGATGCGTCCCGGCGGCGACGGCCAGTACCCTGGTTACCAGGGCCAGCCAGGTGGTGCGGCCTACACAGGGCAGTACCCAGGCTACCAGCCAGGGCCCGGTGGCTTCCCTCCCAGAGGACCCCCCGGCGCACCCATGTATGGCACACCCAGCAAGAGATTTCCTGACGATCATGGTGAGTGGACCCCTCCTGTCTGGTCACTATGTGTGCTGCTTGTCTTGTTGCTACTCAATCTTTTCTTGCCGTTGCCCCCCTACCCGAGCTTATTCACAAATCAAAACTTACTACATTGTACGCCCATTAAGTTTGCTAAGAAGTGCGACAATGTCTTCTCCATGTCATTCATTATAACAGTTACAATGGAACTGCTTTGATATTTTTGCCTTCCAAGAGTTTGTCATTGAAGGATGGTATATGAATCAATCTTGATATGAACAATGTTTTTCATATTCACTTCAACAGTATAGCATCTTATTGAAGTTTTCCAATAGGGAATCTGAAAAAGACAATAATTATTGCCGCTCAGGAGGAATACTGGCATATGGCCAGAAAATATGTGTTTAACTTCCAATTTGTATTCCTGGACAGCGATATGCTTACAAATTGAATTTTCATTCAGTAAGTGAAAATGAAAACTTTAGTGGCCAAAGAAATGTCTTTGAGTGAACAATTGCTTGTGTGAAGACGGTGAAAGGATGTTTTAGAAACATTTGTGGTGTTGAATGAATGAGATGTACAGTAATGCAAAGAGAGTGGAAAATGGGAATTTTGAGAAAACTAAAATGCGCTGTATCAAATGTGTGTGTGTGTGCGCATTGAGTTGTACCTGAGCTGGACGCGTGTATGTGTGTAGAGTTGTACCTGAGCTGGACGCGTGTATGTCTTTGTGCACCACAGCTCAGCCCCCCCAATACTCTGATTGGTCGAGCCCCATGGGGTACCCTGAGAGACAACAAGCGCCGTCCCCTGACGGTATGCCAGCTTGCCACTGGCCTGAGCCTTGGACTGTAGCTCCTCACCCTCCTCATCCCATTCCTAACTGTACATGTACTAGTTCTCCCTACCAATATATATGATATATATATTCTGTCTTTATTATTTCCATCATTTTTTTCATTTCCCCTTACATTATATATTACTTTATTTATCCCTTGTATGGTGTCTGGTGTCTTCATCATATCATTTGGTTGGGATTTCATTTGTTGTTTAGTTGTCTGTCGTCCACTTTAACACCTGGTTTATAGGTCTTTCAGTTTGTATATTATATAATAACTTGTGGCCTGAGTTTGGGACCAATGTATGCTGTAGCTGTGTTGTGTTGTCTCTCAGATTAAGTCACCCCTTTCCCATCTTAGTTCACTAACCACTTTTTGTTTGTTCTCAACATTTTTATTGAGTTTTAATCCAATTTTGATTTTGGTTGGACTGATTGGTTCTGTTCATATATTCATAATTTCTGTGTTTTCTTACAACTTACTACCCAAAAAGTAGAATCCTTCTCAGCCTGGTTTCAGTCTCAACTCACCTCTCCTAAATTTTCCCCAAAGCGAACCAACAAAGTCTGTACCATGCTCAATACCCAATGTTCTATGGAAAGAAATGTGTGATCATTCAACACCTATAAATAAGAATAGAGTACCCTTCCGATTGAAGTTTTCAAAAAAGAATCAAAATATTGCTGATCCCCCTTTGTGTGGAGGTATCAAGTACATGTAGTAAATTAAGTTAACTGTATGATCCCAGATCCCAAGTCATTATTAAAGACCCAAGACCCATCATGATAAGAAGAAATTCTATTTACTCCAAATCCTTTCCTATTATAAAATTGCAACATACTCAAATTGCCCTGTGTTGGTTGGACTTGCATGATGTAACAGTAGCTGTTTGTTTGACATCAATGGCTGTGAATGAGGTTGTAGAAACTGCTAGTTTCATTTTGTATGTACTCCTTCCAGGCATTGTACATGGTGATGGGGTGCACTTTTCACAATGATTTATTTAGAAAGCAAATGCTGTAAACTAAAAACAACAAAAAAGGAAACAAAATATCCATACACATCAAGGAATGTTATATGAAGAACTATGTGTGACTTTGTTCACAGACAAGTCAACACATAAAGCAAATGATGAAAGATTTCTTTTACATTTAAAAGATTTTTTCTACACAAACCATAATGCAGTTATAGCTGTCTTCAAAAAATGTTTTTTGTTGTTTTGCGTGACAAGTAGAACAAAGCCTTGGTTCAAATGTATTTGAAATGTAAAACATGAAAGGACTATCTTTTCTGCTGTTTGAAAAGACATTTTGTAATATTGATCATCTAAGTAATGGCTCCTTGTAATGCACCATGCTTATCTTTGATTGAGAAAGTCATCATTGAAGTTGAATGCAAATCTTAATCATTGAAGACTGCAAATCTTCTATGAATGTGGAAATATCTTCAACTTGTGTTGTTTTTGTCCTCTAGACCACATGGGTGGCCAATGGTCCCCACTAGGCCGCTCCCGCATGGCTCAGACTCCCTCAGGGGGCTACATGCCCCCCGGTCCCCCGTCCACACCCCCCATGGGACCTTTCAGCAGGCAGGTGGGCCACCGCAACTCTCCACAGAGCAGGGACAGCCCAGCAGGAGCTCGCTATGCAACCTCAAAGGTAGGACTACATCAGAACAATATTGATTATCATAAAACAAAATTTAAAAAAAGCAAGTTTTATCAGATGCTCTTCAAATAACAAACCAGAATTTCTTAAAAACAATACCTCTGAGTCCCGAGTCTTTTTCACATTTAACATTTTGAGCAGATTCTGCTTTAAATTTGTTTACATTAATTTTTGTTGTTGGTGCTTTTGTTTGATTGGACAGTGGCTTAAAGGCTTTAGTAATTGTTTTCTTTCCCTAAAACATTGATGGGATATTAGTAGAATGTGTTATACAGAATGATACATTCATCTCTATACTCCATTTGTTTTCTCAGAAGGGCGGAATGTCAGGCCATGCCATGAGCAAGAAAGAAATCAACTTTCCAAATGACTGTGTGGAAGGTGTAGGCATTGCTACTCAGAAGCGCAAGAAGCTGACCCACAAAGATCTTGGTGAGTTCTAAATGTTTCTTTTGTTTTGAAACTTTTCTTTTCCCTGGACATTGTATTTCAAAATTGATTTTGCAAAATAGCATTGGGTGACATTGCAAGGATTTGGAAGGCTGCTTGATAAGAAGAGTAAGGGGGCAGTATTCAGTATCTGTATAAACAGGTCCATATTTAACAGCAATGTTTTGTCATAGGATTTCCTTCCTTTTTTTTTTTTTCTTTTCTTTTGTCTGAGGAAGTATTGGAAACAAGCTTTGAAATGTACTTGAATAATAAAAGTTTTTCATCTCGTTATACGACAGTTGAAAAATCTCAGTTACAGAGAATGAGTAGTAGAACAAGTGTTAACAAATGAACTGTTGTTTCCCCTCCAGCCCCATTTGAAGCCTGGCGCCTGATGCTGTCCCTCAAGTCTGGCCAGCTGGCAGAGAGCACCTGGGCCCTGGACACCATGAACATCTTGCTGTATGACGACACCACCTACGGCTACTTCAGCCTGCACACCCTACCCGGCCTGCTGGAAGTCCTCACAGAGCATTTCCGCCACTGCCTCATCCACATGTTCCACGACCACTTTGCCCACCTAGAGAAGGGGCAGACCCGCAAGAGGACCCCTCGTAGGCGATCATCTCTGGCTGACAAGTCGCTGGCCGCAGCTGTGGAGGAAGCCTCCAAGGGTATCTCCGCTGGAGACACTCAGTCAGCTGCCGAGGACGGGAGTGTGTTCCAAATCACTGGCCCCAACTTCACCAAAGTCAGCAGGAAAGGTCTGCCAGTGAAGTTTGACAACAACCCGGGGGATCCCACTGTGCTAGAGTCTAAAGACTGGGATGTGTACTCAAACTTCCACACCAAGGCCGACCACTGGGTGTTAGGCTGTGGTGACATCACAGACCACATCTTCACACACTTAGAGAGCGAGAACACAAACAAGTTCTTGTCAGGGAAGTTCAGAAGGAAACGCAGGCTGGACCAAGAGGAGGAGGAGGATGTTGAGGAGGAGGTACTGCCCAAACGAGATTTCTATAAGTTGAGTACAGCAAAATGTGGGAAATCATCCAAGTCCACGGATGACATTTGTAAGGTGAAAAGTGAAGATGGACGTTCAGATGATACCTCAGTTAGTCAGACAGATGTGAAATCCCCAGGAGTTGGTTCTCTAGACAGGCTTGGATGTAAAAGTGAAAAGAGCATGATAGATGGTGAAAGTTCAGAGGAGTCAAAAAATAAAAGTGGCAGCAGCAATTCACCTACAATGAACAACCATTCCAGTTTGTGCAATGGTGATGGTCCTGCACCAGCCCTAGCATCTGATGTACATATCAAAGCCGAGCCAATGGACTGTGAGGAGGTAGGCATGAAGAAACAACCTGAAATGAATGGAGATATCAAGCTGGAGCTCTGTGAAGATGTTTGTGCTCCAAAGAAAGACGTTAGTGCCAAAGGAAGCCAAGAGGAAGGTACCACAGACAAGGAGGTGAGGAAGACATCTAAGCCAGAAAGTAATGGGGATCAGCGTGCGCTTGAAAATGGAGATCTCGAGGAGCCCAAGCTGTCCCCTATGGTGAACCACCAGAAGGAGTGTAAAGAGGTGAGCAAGGATTGCGGCGACAGCTCCCCACCGGTCCTCAAGGCTGAAGGGGATCTGGAGGACGAGGAGATGGGGGCAGAGGAGATGGGGGCAGAGGATGATGCAACAGCCCCCAGCCAGCCCCTCAACTCCACCCTGGAGCCTGGCAGTAAGGAGGTGGCCCCCATGGAGGTACAGGATACCAGCCAAGTCCTGGACTCCAGCCTCAGTGAAGAGTTGCAGGCCTCCGCCAAGGTGTCTTCTCCAGGCAAGCCCAGTGAGGAGAAGCCATCCCTGAGAGAGTGTTCCACAGTGGTGCTGGATGCTGCTAAGAAGGGAGACACAGAGACCTCAGAGGCTAAAGAAAATGTGAGTGCTGACCACAAGGAGATCGACCACATTCTGAATACATCCATTGTGTCCGAGACAGAGGAGCTGTCTGCCAGTGTTGTGGCTGAAATGTTGAAAGACGATGAGAACATAGAAGACGAAGCCTTTCAGCGAGATGACCCACCCCTGTGTGTGACACTGGAGAGCAGAGACGAGCTAGGCCGTAGGTGTGTCTGCATCTCCAACATCCTGAGGTCCCTGACTTACGTCCCTGGCAATGAGAAGACCATGAGCAAGCATCCTGGCATGATGCGAGTGCTGGGACACTTGCTTCTACTTCACCATCGCCACCCGGAGAGACCGCCACCACGCAAACTGCCCTCTGAGGACGATTCAGAGGAAGAGGAGCGTGAAGAGCCTCCCCGTGTCTACGATGATGAGCACTGGTGGTGGGACTATCTGGACCAGCTGCGAGAGAATGCTCTGGTCATTCTTGCCAACGTGTGTGGCCACTTGCATCTGTCTGCCTTCAGCCAGGAGGTGTGCTTTCCTCTTCTGGAGGGACTCCTGCATTGGGTCATCTGTCCCGCCTCAGTGGCCAGGGATCCTCTCCCCACCGTGACCAGCCAACTCACCCCCCAGGGCTTGGTGCTGGAGGCACTCTGCAAGCTGTGCATCCAGGAGACCAATGTGGACCTGCTGCTAGCCACACCATCCATGAAGAGGCTGCTGGAACTCTACAACACCCTGGTGCATCTGTTGGCCGACCGCAGCCACCCCATCACACGGGAGTTTGCCATTGTGCTGCTGTCCTACTTGGTGCCAGGGGATTCTAGTGTTGCACGAGCTGTAGCTCTGCAGCATCAGTGTGTTGGACTGCTTGTGGATTTCTTGGAGGCAGCAGAGGCGTCTGCCCTAAGCATCGCCAACCAGCAGGGACTTGAAGTGCTACAGTCCAATCCTGAGGTGATGGGCACCTCTCTAGACATGCTGCGTCGTGCAGCCACCATCTTACTACACTTGGCCCGTATCCCAGACAATCGTCGCTTGTTCATTCAGCAGCAGCCTCGCCTGCTGAATCTGGTCATGTCACAGATTCTGGACCAGACCGTGTCAAACACCCTGAGCGAAGTGCTCTTTGAGTGCTCACAGGGATCCCTAGGCTCGTGACCGACCCGTCCACACCCAAACTCTTTCTCATCGATGAAAAGCAGCCTCTTCACATTGGACAATCCCTGCGTGTGATTGGCTACATATAGACTTAAGAGTAGACACTGCATGGCTTAAACTCTCCTAAAAGGAAGTGGAAGAAGATTAAATCAGTCACAGCAGCAGGTCTGTCATTTGAAATGGACTTATGGTATGGCTGAAACAAACACAAACTCCTCTTCAAACAAGGGGAGGTTTCTCTCATCAGGCCATTACGATTATACTGTCCCATAGAGTCCCTGATAGACCATACATAGCACCCCACCCTGTGTGAGGCTGCCTGGGCAATAAACTTCTGTGTGATTTTGTACCATGGACTGTGGGGGGGAATGGCTATGGAGCCCAAACAGACAATCAATCAGGTGCTTGGGAAAGGAAGGCATTTCTGACGTTATTTGAACTTTTGTTTATTTCTACATTGTGCTGACCTATAATATACTGTATGTGTATGTGAACTACTAGTGGAGCTGTACGTTCCTTGTTCTGATGTGCAAGCTGTGACTGAACTCTGGATGGACACGTAGATTGCAGTTGTTGAGATTTCGAGTCTTAGCATTTTGATTAGACTAACTAATGATGACTTATGTGAATGTTAGACTTGATGTACTTTGACTATGATGTAATCAGAAGCTCACAGATAAATGTTGCACTTGGGGCCCCACGCTATACTGTAACTACGCAGACGAGTGTTCATTCACACTGACTGTCCATTTTGTGTTCATTTTCTCATCATGAAACATCCTGTTCTGGACCTTGTCAGTAGCAAGGGGCCATGTAGGGGGAGGGGGGTGGGTGGTAGTAATGTTATAATCAGTGAGCTTGGTGGCTTTTTGTTGTAAGGGGCTTGCACCCTGGTCTTTCTGGGACTCATAATGATGGAGTTTTGCTCAAACATTCATCCATGTGCTTTGACATCATGTGTGTTGGCTGGAGTTATAGCATCCCATCATTACAACGCCTGGGTGTGTATTTGTGTGTAACAATTTTTGAATGTAATGATTATTATTAATGAAAACACACACAAACAAAAAAATCAACAAAGCAACAAGAGTAACTTGTTTGCTGTAAATGTCTATATTTATGCCAGAAAGCTGAATTATTGGATTCTGTTTGCTCTTGGTAGGCCGTCTGCCCTCCACTTTCACAATAATACTTTGTGATCATTTCTAGATTATGAGTGTAACAGTATACACAAAAAGGAAAGTTGATTGGAAGAAAAGTCATGTGTCTGCTGCAGTTGCTGCCTTCTGTTGCTTGTCTATAGTCTATCCATCTCTTGCTTGTGGTTGTAAATACTGTCACCAGGTTTGAAGTGGTCTCCACTGGGAGCAACTCATACAAAGTGAACATAGTAACATAAGTGCAATGCCCTCATGAAATATGAGGGAAGGCAGGTTTTTCCCCTCTTTGTTTGTTGTGTTGAAAGTTGTAAAGAGAAACTCATCACTAATGTACTGAAATTTTATTTTTAAATATAATAATAATAATGTGAAGAGCTTTGTTTATCAATGACTATAATGAACATAAATACCTCATTTCATCTGCCGCTATGTTGTATTTATCATAGTCATCCCTACCATGTGAATTGCGGTGCAAGGGATGGCCAATCTCTCATCATCTTTTCTTGTATTATATCATGTAGTCACCTGGTCTCCCCCCTTCCCCACCCCAATCAACTTGCAAAACTACAACTGCTTGTTGCGATGACTGTTGTACACAATCTTTGTACTGCCATGTAAAGAATCGTGTTTTCATGTCACAAGACATTCTTTCTTCATTTTTTTTTCTCCTCTCATCATTTTTGTACATGATGGTTCAGTCTTAACACTGTTGTGCTAGATTAGCATTTCTTGATCTACATTTTTGTAAGTCTTTATTTTTTATTGATATGATGCCATAAGATTACACTGAGCAAATTGAGTTTTGTTCTATTTTTTTTCTTTCTTTCTTTTCTTTTGAAAGATGAAGTCAATCAACTCCATCTAGCATAATCGTTAACAGATGTTACCCCATTTTTATTGTCCTACTTTTCAAGTTGTACATGTAAATTATGTATGGCTGAAATGACTTGTTCTGTGTTGTGTAAGTGTGGCAAAGTGGCTTGGCCTCTTGTTGAGGTCAGACACAAGCTCTGTTTGGACCTCAGAGCAAGCATTGTTTCTCGGACCTCAAGATAGTAACAAAGGTAGCAGTTAGTTCTCTATTGACTTTTTACCGTAACTTGCAGTTCATTTTCATTGTTTGTGAAGTCTGCTTGAAAAAGTATCCCTGACATGGGCTGCAATTATTGTATAACATATGTAGTATCAGCAAGTATTATTTATTATATTTCATTTAGGCATATGAAAAGAGAAGGTACATGTATTGTTAGTCAGTTACTGATTGTGAAGAATTTACTGGAAGCCCATGCCATAGTGAAATACAATGCTTGAATACATCATGTAGAGTTATTCATCAAAAATTGAGATAGTCCATATCATAGAACATGTGTCCTGTCTCCTAGCCAAGGCTGAGTGAGCTAAGTGCGAGCTAGAGAAAGCATGTTTGGGGTCCCTGAAGTGGTCTTGAGCTGGTCTGAGTGGGCCCAAGGGTAGGGTCTGACTGGCTCCATGCTGCAGCTTGTCAGACACTGTCCTTGGACACACCACCACTGTTGTTATGTGTGCTGCTCTGTAGTCTCAACTTTTCAAAAGATCATTCTTTTTCATTTTACCCTGTACATACATCAGAGATTGTCAGTTCATGTGCTTGTCTTGTCCACTTCTATTGAAATAAACTTTGTGATTCTAAATTTAAAACATGTTCTTTCTTATGTCTATGTATAAAGTCATGGCTCTTTGCTCTGTCTGTTCTGCTGCTTACATTCTTCTTGCTTGGCTCTCCTACTCCTACTCCTCCTCTCCTCATGAGTTTTGATGGTAGTTTGGGTTTGGATACTGGACCATGGTCTGGATTTTAATTTAAAGACTCATTTATCGTCCAACACAGTACTGGTTGGTACCCAAAGGGGAATTTTAAGATAATTTCTTCATTGGCTTCAGTCCGTTTATGAAGGCGATGGATTGCGCCCTGAAGCGGTTTTTGAACCAAGTCTGTGAGATCATTTACATCATCCAATCTCCTTTTATATATTGAAAGTCAATGTATTATTACTCAGTCCCAACATGCAACACTAGGCATCGTGAGACCAAAGCACTGTTCTATTTAATAGTTATAAGATAGGCACTTACTTACCCATTATCTTTCATTGAGGCCATGGGGTGGCTGGACAGTTCGCACAATAAACCCATTTGGTCTACAAGCTGGCAACCCAGATTCGAATTCTGTTGTTAAGGACTCTGTACATGGGTCATGTCGACAGTTTATATATCACTATCATCTGAGACGGATTATAATAATGCAAGAAGATTGTAGGTCCCACCTTTGAACTATTACTCAAAATTATCCAGACCTTCAGTACTATTCCAAATTGAAGAAGTGGTGTCTTTACAACAGGTCGGTTAAGAACATTATATTATTATTTATTAGTTAATAAGTTAGTTGATTAGTTGTGATGGTGGGTGCTAAAAAGCCTAAAGCTCACTGTCATGCTAAAGAACTGAGTTAAAAAAAGAAGAAATAAGACTGCACAGACACATCCTTGCTCAAGCTTCTGTTCCTCCTATAGTTTTAAGAATAAAAGACCAACACAAATTTGCAGAAACATAATCACTTCTTTTTATTATTTAGTGTACACAACAATATCAAAATGCTGTTGACAGTAAAACAACACAAATATTGAACACTGCATACTGACATGTATGCTGATGAAATATGATTCTGAAGACTGAAACTAACCAAACTCAGCTGTCTTGATAAAAAAAAAAGCTTTGGCTTTCGCTTTCTCAGTTGAAAGTCTCAAAAAGCAAAACTAGTACTAGTAATGAAGTTTTCAAAACAATTCAATTTCAATGGCAATGACACTACCAGTACATGTTTTTTGGCATGCGATCCGATCATAGATCAATGAAGAAGAGATTCTTAATTCTTTAAAAAATGAATTAATCGAGGTTAAAAGTAAAAGAGACAAACAAATGATAGGCTTTATCTAATAAAGCCTGTCTTAATTTAAAGCAAAACTGTCTTCACAGTTCTTATGACATAAATGTATGTCATGTCAAGACATAGCTTTGATGGAGAAGACCAACATTGCAATCATATTATAATAAAGCATATCTTTTGAAAAGGAAGTGTATATTCAGAGGCAACAAAGCTAGCAAGAACAGTTAAAAACTCAGCCAGTGACATCATCCTTGACTTCGCTGAGGTGTTCGCTTCGCTTCGGGGCCCAACGAGGATTGGGTGGTTAATTTGTGAAGTCGGTAGAGGGTGTTGGACATCGGGTAGAATGACAATTTGTTTGTCGTATGAGAGGTAGATATTTTAATACAGATAATCAAGTTATTAAAAAAAAAGCAGCGATAATTTGGACAACTTGTCTCATTCACTCTGATGTCACAAAAAATATCGCCCATGAATGCTGAGCACCCGCCGCTGACTTCTCGGGGGCGCTTTATCGCTTCCAAATGCTTTGCCTTTCGAAAAAGTGGAATGAAAAGTAAAGTGTACAGATTTTACTTGATACAAAAAGTGCATTATGTCCTTGTACACTGATGATCAACAAATAGGTAGAAGAACATCTACAAATTCAAAACTAAAGCAAATACACACAAATAACAAAGAACTCGCTCCAAGAACTATGTTGTTGAAAAGTACAGACACATTACTGTGTTCATATTCAATGAGTAAGAGATGTTAGCAAGAGCATGAATTGCTATTGCAATTGTTATCAATGTCAATATCAAACAAAAGCAAAACCAGTAATGTATGTTCAAAGTCAAAAGGCAGTATTGCTGTATGTAAAAGTATACTTACTTATACTTATGAAGATGTAAGCACAAATGTGTAAATCAAAAACGTGCTGGGAAATTGACATTATTTGTCACGGTATCATTTTCATTGACACTATATTAATACTAGTTGTGTAAAAAAAAAATTGAAAGTTGAGAAGGATGTGCCAACAAGGCAAAATTAAGCTATTAGTATTAGCCACAGCACAATAAAGAGCCACCATACACAAAAGAGCCTTCCCGTTTTAAAGTTTGTCCATGTTAGCATGTGTCTCTTTGTTCCATTGTAATTTTATGTTTACTCTTTAACTCTAAAAAAAAAAAAAGAAAAGAGAAACAAAACAATTCCGTCTTTATAACGACAGCAATAGAAACATTATTTTTTTTACACAAAAGTGAACCTACACGACACAAAAATATCCTTCACACAGTAGCACCATACAAAACAAACATCACACAGACACAACAATTCCTCACAGTTACAGACAAAATAATACTTTTGTAATCAATACAACAATACATAATATCTGTGCCTTTTACTTCAGTATTTGTATAATGACCAAACACACACCAACATTGTGAGAACACATCAAAGTAAAAAAGGCACTGGTAATACAAAATCTAAGACATCTCATCTCAATTGGACAATCTTAACAGAAGTGATCATCATTTACAACAAAAGAGTGCTGGCAAAAAAAAAAATGCATCTGACAAACCATAGAAACTTAAATTAGGTACTTATAATTTATAACAACAATACAAAACAAACATTGAAAAGAGTACAAAGTGAGATTAATACCTAACAATTAACATCAGTAGTAAAAGGTCTTCCAGTTCCAGCAATTACACAAATAGTCAATCAAAGTTAAAGACAAGGAAATGAGAGCATAGATGAGAATGAGAGTAAAGATGAATTATTTTTGCTACTAAGAAGTGGGACTTTGAGAATTTTGTAGAGAAAACATGAGGTCTAATTAGGTAAGCAAAATGTAAAATAACATTTCTTCAGTGGGCACAAAAATTATGGTCATGAGATTGAACAAAATTATCAAAAAGACTTTTAAAGAATTGTGACATTTCTGTTAATATGCCTATTCAAGACGACATTTTGGGGGGGAAGACACTGTGGTAATAATCAATAATCAGATAATGGTAATAATGATAATTGATCATTATGAGTATAGGAATCCTAACCTAAAGTGGATAGGTATGCCGATTCAGTGCACCACTGGCCATTGCGCAGTGGTAAATATTATGTAAGACTAGCATGAACAAAGATTCAGTGCTTCACCATGTATCCATCTTCAAAGATTCCACTGTGTACCCTCTTCCAAACTGATCTTTTCTGGACTGCGTCACAACTCTTGTTTCTCTTTCTTTGTTGCTTTACCACCGGCTTCTTTTGACTGAAACAAAGTAAAAAATACTCATCACTATCACAAAAAGTGACAATAACAATAACAGGCCCTTGCTTCACATTCAGTGTCCAATATTTTCAACTAGTAGTAGCCAAGTTATTTCAGGCCTTTTCATCAGTGGTGTTATCAATTACACACCAAGTAGCCTAATTAGAACGTCAAGTGAAGTGAAAAGACAATACTAATGACTACATTACAACACACTAAAGGTGCATGTAGATTACAGAGGCAAGAAGCAAAGATCATCCCACATGATACTTTGATGCACATCAAGTTTGGAGATTTTGAATGTCAGCACCAGTAGTGCTAAATTAATTAAAATAAAATATTGTTGTTTTTCATCTTACACCAGGAAAAACTATACCAACCCATGGAAATGTCCTTACCACCAGTACCAAGTGTCTTTGTTACTATACTCATACGCAAAAAAAGGTACCTCATATTCATTACAGACAGCAATAATAGATCCTGTCAGAGTACTTGTACCGATTAAATATCCAGACACCCCCAAGGACCTTGAAATGGCACAAGGGTGAAATACGCCTGTATTGTTAGAATAAATTCATCTTTCTTGCAAAGTGCAACATGTTTTCTCTGATGTAAAGAAAAAAAAACCAACCCAACCCCACAACATATTATTTTTTTGTATTAATCTTTGAGTTTTTAGTTTTACACCCCTAGTGGAACAATTAGATCATATCAGAGGTGGGACCTATGTTTTGACGTCTGTCTCTGATAGGAGGGGGTGGACAGGAATATAAACTGTACGCACAATCCATGTCCAGAATGCCCCCAAGGGGATTCATACAAGGGTTGCCCGCGTGGAGACCAATCACTTTAAACATGTTAACCGTTTGGCCACTTATTGAGTTAATGTAATCTGTACCAAGTCAAAGCACCTACCTTTGTGTCAGCTGGCGCGGCAGCCCCAGGGAAGTTCTGTCCCTCAATAGTCACCTCCAGGCAGCGGTCTTGCTTGATCAGGAAGTCCCTCACTTGCCAGGCATAGCTGCCATCTTTCAACATGAACAGCACTCGACTTGCACCCACTACAAACCTACAAGTCGATATAGATACATGTAATCATATGTCATGTTAATTGACATAATATACTAAATGCAAGATTGAGCTAATGAGATTGTTTTTGAGAGGCCAACCGTCATACCATGTGAAAGAGTCTACAAATGTCTACGTTGTTTAAATAGAATTAGAATCTATCATTTACGAATCACATTTCTTTCTTTTTTTAGTGAGTCATCACAGCAGTCTCGTTCTAGTCTTTACGAAGAAATGTAGACCATGTTCCAGAATATTGTTCTTTAGACTAACCTTTGAGTGTCAATATGGGCATTGAACAAACTGCTGTGCCACAAGGATGAAATCTTTTCGGTCTCCTCCTCAGTAGGATCACCTGTATGAAATGAAAGAGGGCCACAACACATTAAATACTATTTCCACAAAAAAGTTGCTTCAGAAAATATAGGGTAAAATATATAGAGTGAAAACTACTGAGCAGAATAAACTTCCATCGACTTCAACATCATCAAATATATAAAATATTTGATTAAATTATAAAAAAATGAAAGATTGTAACAGAAGAGCTGAATGAGTGAAAATTGTGGAAGTAGAGTGCGATTGAAAATCAATTTTCAATTTGCTGTATATAAAAAAAGATGAGTTGATGAATGTCATCATAGTGTACATGACATACATACTAGAAGACCCGTTGCAGCTTCACTTGCAAAAGATACGATGAGCACATAGATAAGATGAGATAGTGAACGTGAGAGGGTCCTGCTTTGAACTTCCGTCTTTGTCTTTTCGTTGCTCGACCATAGATTGTAAGTTAGGCTATCGTAGAATTGTAGAAATTTCCGGAAAGACAAATATGTAATTTTGCACCGGTGTTCGAAGCGGAAATGAACGTTTCGTTTTGGGCAGTCATGTCGCATGTTTATTCGACTACGT
>JAUELK010044240.1:0-13243 GCA_031471215.1 Gastropteron pacificum | reverse complement strand
CTCACCATCACCACTACACCCCCACCACATTTATACACAACTAGCCCCCCCCCCCCCTCCCCCAAACGCACACTTCCTCACTTCCTCCACCCCTTTTTAGGCACCTTTAAGCAAGCATCCCCCCTACCCCCACCCCTCACCATCACCACAACACCCCCACACACACACTTCCCTATTTCCTCCACCCCCTTTTATACACCTTTATTTAAGCAAAGATCCCCCCTACCCCCACCCCTCACCATCACCACTACACCCCCACACTAACCCAAGTACATCTGACCTTGATTATAATTGCAATGCGCAAAAAGAGCAAAGTCTTAAGGAGGGAAGCCTACTTTCTCCTGTCCCCTATTCCTGGTGTGCCATCGCCCCCGGACCGACGACAAGACTATTTATCATGGTGTACATCCCGGACACAATTAGACCCAGGCGTGTAGAAAGAAAAACAAGCCAGCCAGCTGTTATTCCGGGACTCCCCAATAAGTTATCCTCTGGACAAAACAACGCGTATTACTACATGTATATCCGGCTATCCCGTGGACCGACGACCAAATCTCCCAAGTTTTCCGGTGATCAAGGTCAACGTCAAAGGTTACAAGATCGGGGCAAAGACCAAACGGTTTAACGACGACTGAAACTGATATGATCACATCATGCCATAACCCCAAACCTCAAGTTGTCCGATGATCAAGGCCAACGTCAAAGGTTACAAGATCGGGCAAAAGACCAAACGGTCTAACGACGACCGAAACTGATATGATCACATCATGCCATAACCTGATAAATAAATTAGACATATTATACCACATCCCCCCATGACTTCTGCTTCTTCTTCCAATTATGACTGCAGCCTCATATAGGCCTACAGAGAACTTTTACAATCGCGCAATGTGACTCTGCCTGTAATGTAATGCCTTTGAGGATATTAAAATGCACACACCAGATGTTATAAAAGCATGACTGCTCTGTGTCGAGATACTTTGAAAGAAAGAGGAACGAAAAACATCCGTCATCGAGAATGAGGAGGAGGAGGAGGAGGAGGAGGAGGAGAAGAAGAAGAAAAGAAAGAAAATTAGACGTGGCGCCCCATGTTGAACGTTTCTTTGTTCCTTGTGATACATAATAATATAGTCTTAGTCTGAATGTATTGTAGTGGAAAGAAAGGTTTACAAATTAGAATAGTCACAGGATACCATGAATGTGATGCTTTCGGTCTAGAAAACGAACGCATCGCATTGAACAGACAGTGCATTACATGTAATTTTATAACTAAACTTCCGTTATGTAAAATGGTAGTTCAGCAACCTCTAAATCTAGGTTCCGATCTAGTGTATTTGTTGATCGATCTAGTAGACCTAGATCTATACCTTAGTTATATTATAGAAAAGCAAGAAAGTGTTATTACACGACAGAAATAGAAACACCCTTCGGCTTTTACAACAATGAACAAGAACAAGGAAATTTGTTGTTTACACACTGGCGGTCATGGAGTTCAAGGTTCAAGGTTTATAAGTAACCCTCCTTAATGGCGATGATGGTTAGTTATGAAGACACAACAAAATATTCATAACAACAGAATAGTAGACGATGAAAATATGGTAATGCGTGTACCATATCATTTTAAATATATATATACATGTTTCTATACAATTTTGTCTTCCGCAATGAATGTCATTTAAGGTGAGCCCTACATCACTATGTCTTGTACTAAGTATTCAAAAGACCAAGGTCAGTTGGATATACACATACTTCAGAGAAGGGAGGGGGGCAAGGGCGGGAGAAGAAGAAAGAAATATGGTGGACGTGCGTCTCATAATGCACTTTATTTTCCTTCTCTGTTTGTTGTTGTTGTTGCTGTTGTTGCTAGTTGTTGTTGCTGATACTAGGACATAATGACGTTGGTTACTCAGGTGGTGTCTACTAAAACCCTAAAATAACCTAGCAGTAGGATAACGTCTGTAGTAAAGGTGTAGGAGTACGGGGTTCGGAATGTCGGGATACCGTCGTAAGTAAGTAAAACGTCATGGCGATATGACAATAATATGTTGTTGATAATAGATTATGTGCAGCTGCTGCTGCTGATGATGATGATGATTATGGTGATGATGATGGTGGTGGTGATGATGATGATGATGGTGATGATGATGATGGTGGTGGTCATGGTGGTGGTGGTGATGCTGCTGCTGCTGATGATGATGATGACGATGACGATGATGGTGATGATGGTGATGATGATGATGGAGATGATGATGATGATGATGATGATGATGATAATAATAATAATGTATTTGTAAAGCGCCTAAATTCCACATAAAAGTGCTCGATGGCGACGACGATATCGATGACGACTACGACGATGATGACGAAGACGAAGACGACGAAAATGATGCGTTGATATAACACTTTTTTGTAAAGCATTTTTGTCTTTTTCAATGAATGTGAGGGGAGCAACCTTTCATCAGGACGTCGATTACTAAGTCTTCCAAAGATCAAGATTAGCTAAGTATAGACGAAAATGACGACAACCACAAAATAGAGAAGAAGAAAGAAAAATGGGTAAAGCCCCAGACTGCACTCTGCTTGACTGATTAATTAGTTGGCCACCTACGGTCTTTTCTGCCCCACTGTGAGGCTCGATGCATTTCTGCACCATTTTTTTCCGTGGCTAAATAAGCCAATGGCAGATCTGCACATTTTTGCACAGTATTTGCAGCGAAGGTTGGTGAATTCGTCACTTTGATCCGCACAGATTGCAACACCTGAGGTAGAGCATTTCCTCATTTCTCTCTTTTTTTGCTGAGTGTGATGTCTCTTAATGTCAGCAGTTTTTGTTCCCTTTTGTCAATTTCAGCTGTTCTCATGTCACGTTTGCACGCGTCTGTGTATCTGAGCTTCGGTCTTCCTCTTGAGCTAGTGCCTGTTCTTAATGCTCAATAGAAAATGTCTTTTGGAATGCGCCCATCAGGCATTCTCCTTACATGGCCTATCCAGCGTAAACATGATTGGCAAGTTGGCTTTTTCCAGAACGCCGCTACTGCTACATTGGTTGTGTGATATTTCCATACCTGGAGTATTCTTCTGAGGCATCTTTGGTGGAAAACATTCACTTTTTGCTCTTGGTGAGCGTATGTTACCCAAGATTCTGATCCATACAGGACAACTGACAAGATGCATGCCTGGTACACTGACATGTTGGTGTAAGACACATTTCAATTTGATTAGACAAATAGGAACAGAGGGATCGAAGAGCGGGGAAGAAAGGAAGATGAGAAAGTGGGAAATAAACGAAGAGAAAGAGTATTTTTTTAAGAGAGAGAGAGAGAGAGAGAGAGATAGAGAGAGGGGGGGGGCGGGGGAGAGAGACGGAGAGAGAGACAGAGAGAGAGAGACAGAGAGAGAGAGAGAGGGGGGAGAGAGACAGAGAGAGGGGGAGAGAGAGAGAGAGAGATGTACTAAAAGTAAAAGTGGTAAAGCTATGATTTGTTTTGTTGTTCATGGCTTTGGCTTAAGTTATGACCACAGTAATGATGTATGCAAGTACAATAATGTGGAGTTAGCAGCTGTCTCGACCACGATATGCGTTGCAATCTAGGCCTTCATACTACAGGCCAGGTCACCGGGAAACAACACGCGTGTCAGGCCTTCAACACACTCATCGAACACACTACACGCGTAGCTAATGTTTCATTCTGTTAGTTAGTGTTTCTCTTCCTGTTCATATGGATTACACTTTTCTTGGATTGTCTGACCTACATTTTGATGGTACAGAATATGCAGTATGTTCACCGAGTGTGTTGGAGGCCTGACACGCGTGTTATTTTTCGGCGACGAGGCCTGTAGTATGAAGGCCTAGGTTGAAATGCAAAGTTGGAACACGGCGTTATATCCAGTGCTTACTACACAGGGGAATCCCCTTGAAAACCCAGAGACTTTACCTTTTGGGTCTCACGAACTGTTTACATAAGGCCTTTGAGCTTTGGGGACTCCTCCTAAATATAGCAACACAGTTTAGTTTTTGAACTGTACGGTTGACTTCCTTTTTTACGTCCCTATCGACACAATAAAGTGGTAAGACATACGTCTTAACGTCCGTCTCCGATAGGACGGGGGTGAACAGTCATGTAAGCTGCCTGCGTGACCCATGTAAAGAATGCCCCAGAGGGATTCGAACCCGGGCGGGTGGCCCGTGTGAAGAGCGCAGTAAAGGCCTTAAAATGCCATACAACAATTCGAAACATGGACCTTCGAAAACTTTACCATAATCCAATTTCGACATTGGAAAATGTTTCGTTCAGATTAACACCCTAAGTTAAACAGTTAGATCTATATATAACGTAGTACATGTATCTATAACTATAACAAGTGGGGTCTACACATTAACACCCGTCTAAAGTCCACCCTGTGACAAAGCATACGTTAAGACTGTAGTGTAGTTGTTGCGATCAGGCACAAGTTGTGAGTTATTCACTCTTCAAGTGATCTACAGTGCCATGGCAGTATAGCTCTACAGCCTGGGACTGGAGGGCCTTCAAATTGTCCCCTTGTTCATGCAATTGAGCAATACAGTCACAAGACCCCTCCCGGGCCAGATGTACAATGCAGTCATTGAGTTGGTACTGCCTATGTTAATGCAACATTTGGGACATTTATGGTTACAGCCATGATTTAGGACTGAACCAGGTGAATGTCACATCATTTTCTGTAGACCTGGTGCTCGAACTTGAGACTGTACTACTAGTCTCAATGTCTTGTGAGTTGTCTGAATTGAGAACATTGTCATCATACAGAGACTAAACAAACACAGAAATAAGCAAAGAGAGAGGCAGTTGACACATCTACATTTATTTACTCCTGACGTGAGGTAAACCATGTACAAACAAGCGTGTGTAAAAACAACCGTGGACAGCTGTAGTGCCTGGAGAAAGCACTCTAGGAGGACAGCTAAATTTACTAACTGGAACAGTAACATCACAGAGAGAGAGAGAGAGAGAGAGAGAGAGAGAGAGAGAGATAGAGAGAGATATAGAGAGAGAGGGGAGAGGTGAAGAGAGAGAGAGAGAGAGAGAGAGAGAGAGAGAGGGGAGGGGAGAAGAGAGCAGGGGGAAGAAAAATTTCACACAAAAGAAAAGAGAGGGAGAGATGGGTAGGCGGAGAAGGAGAGGCTTAGAGAGAAAGGGGAAGAAAGAAATGTTAAGAAAAAAAGGGGAAATAGAGACGAGAAAGAAAGAGAGAGAGAGGGACTTATTATATCATTATCATACTGTGAGAAGGCATTGGTGAGGAAACAGTACAACAATAATCACATCCTGTACGAAAGGCGATACAGTACAATATCAATCAGAGGCTGTTTATCAACACTATATAAACAAAAACTCACATATCAAACAAATTCTTCATCTAATGTACAGAATGTATTTTTGTATGATTTCAGTTAGACTTTAACACATATACTGAGTAACTTTACTCTCCACACTTATTATGAATCACTAAAATATTCAATCAAAAGAAGAAAAAACAAAAATTCCATGCCACAATCTAAATGAAAAGGCCTACTACTAGTACTACTACTACTTTTTTTTAAACTCTTTTTCGTTCTTGTCAAAAGACAAATTAATTAGTCATAAAACATGTACCTTAGCTTGTAGGAGTAAAGAGAGGTCATATACAAGTACAATTGTGGTATCATATAAAATAAAAATAATTCATACAAATCGACCTATTCCATGTATATTCATACTATTATGGATCCAAAATGCAAAATATGTAGAAGAGACAACCACCACCTCTGAAAACTATTTACAAAAGAATCAGCAAGGAACATGTACAATACAACATCCATATTATTAATATTCAAAAATGAAAGCACATTTACGAATCATTCTATTTCTTCCAAGATACAAAGCAATGAATAAGAGATTGTTTCGATTTTCGTGGGGGGGGGGGGGCAATTGTCAAATTTCAAGATATCCTATAATATTTCATAATCTCTAATATCTTTCTACATAGATGAAATATTCTTTTTGTCATAGGTGTTGCATTGATAGATGAGAAGTGATACAGTGAAACAGCAGATACAATCGATCAAACCACTTGGAGAGTACACTATTGTGGTTTTAAAAAGTCAATGTAAAAAGTAAGTTCAGGTTGTGACCAAAGCAGTAAGGAACTGGGCCCATTCAGCGATTGTGTAATGAACATTGTAAAGATATAAAAAACGTTAAACAGGTGGCACTCATACTGGAATGGTAAGTACTAAAACCCAAACCCTGTTCGCTGATTGTTCTTGGGAATTAAAATGCCCGGATTTAACTTCAAATAATATAAACTAGATCAGTGAAGAGACTATGTTGTTGTTGCGATCAGGCACAAGGTATAAGCTACTCGCTCTTCGAGTGGTCTAATAATAAACCTACAGAGCCATGGCGGTCTAGCTCTGCAACATGGGACTGGATGGCCTTCAAATTGGCCCCTTGTTCATGCAATTGTGCAATGCAGTCACAAGACCCCTCCGGGCCAGGTGAAGAGACTATACTCAGTACAGAAATGTAACCTAATATCACTCCACCCTCGTGAGAGCTCAACTGTATCAGTGTAAAGTAGAAGCTTCCTCTACAAGACAAATTCTTTGATATGAATGCACGTAATTGCGTAACAGCATACTGTATATTATGTTCCTTGAAACAACGAAACTTTCTTATTATAACTACAGAAGAATAGCACTGTGTGTCTATGCACATTCTTGATACCTGGCTACAATAACTGTCTGCAACTAAAGCTTCAAAGCGGCGCTTATTTCACGGTATCGATGTGTATACCACCAGTTTTACATGTATTTTTGTTATCATAATTGCTATCTCTAGGAGGAGGGCTGAATTTCTATAGTTCAGATAAAACTCGTAATCAACGTGCCAACAATAAATTTACTTTGAATGCATAGATTTTGCAAGCAGATCACACATGTAGATATGTATATATATAGAGAGAGGTTTTATGCTGAAGATATTTAGGTCACAAACTCATACACTAGATGTAAACATAGATTATTCTCTTGTGATACCTGCAATACATATAGGAGGCTACATTGGGTCAATTCTGCTTGGACTGGATCAATAAACACAAAATACTGTCTTGATTGTGTGGAACAGTACTTGTGGTTATGAATTATCTGCGGAATAATGGTTCATAACAATCTTATCACAACACTAATGTACAGCAGTTCATGATTTCACTTTGCTTTAAAACAAAACAAGTCTTGAGTATTGAGGGAGAAGAAAGTTCAATCTAAAGGGAAAACTGATACAGGAAGATACTATTGGGCTATATGTTATTTGTTTTCCTGTTGTTTTTATCTTGGTGTAATGACAAAGTGATGGACATTCACGACAGATACTAATAAAATACTAATATCACTGTAGGGCACAATGATTCACTCTACTCTTTATCTTATGTGAACAAAACAGACTAAACATTTTTTCTTGAAACAAGGAAATTGGATGTAAAAAAAACAAACACTTTCAAGTGCATCACCAGCAGCAATTATGAATTCAAAGAGTCAACAAAGTTTCTTTTCATTAAGGAATCAATTGAATCAAACAGAGGGCTTTTGCTTCTTCTAGTAGTGTGGAAAATAATCAGGTTTTCATAAACAAATGATGTAGGTAAAAATTAAACGATGACATAACTGGTTTCTTCACCACAGGAAGACAGAGTCCTTTAATCTCAGTTTCACTCTGGCCGTGTCCTTTGGCAAACCAAGAGACAGCAACAAGTTTTAGACCAAGTCCTCGAGGCATTTTAAGTTACTCTGTCAGCTACTCCACCTCCAGCCGTTGTAGTATCTCTCTATATAAATTTGTTCAATATAATTTTACCTACTTTTCAGTCTAAACTTCGAGTCAGATAATTTGGTTTTGCATTTGTTTCAAGTGTTAAAAACAAATAGAATAAAGTTATTATAATACATTAGAATATTATACAATGACTGAAAATTCAACAAATGAATGAAGAACAAAATGATAATGACATGGTGTTAGTAGAAAATGAAAATAATGTTCACATAAAACTGTAGCATATAATAATAATAAAACATCGCACTTATAGTGCGCATTTCCATTCACATGAATGCTCAATGCGCATTACAAACGCATATCATTCAGACATTTAAGGATCATGTAGATCAAGAGAAATGTCATGATTATGACCAAAAAACAAAATAAAAAGGGTAATACTCAGAAGAAAAATGTCATGTCAAGTCATAAAAAATAAAGTGAAAATAGTCATGCCATGTCTTCATTGCAAGAAACCCCTGTATTAATGTATGTGACACATGTACAAGAAATAAAGAATTACCATGTTAATATGGTCTGTTGTGGCAAAATGTGTTAATACAAAAATAGGAAAAGAGGCCACCACTTAATGCCCAAATGCTTTTTACATGCAGTTTTAAGATATAGAAGATTGAAGACTGAACTCTTCGGGGCCGCTTTTGATCTCTAGGCCCTGAATACAGAGACTGGCCATGATGTGTTGTTTTTTCGTCTGTTTTGTGACTGTGTTTTGTCAAAAGTGCCTTAGACTTAGAGCATACAGGCCCAGCGCCTGATGATGGATTTGTGAGCTCTACAAATGCATATATGCAGTATCCAGTATATAGAGGCCTTCTTGTCCCCCATTAACTTGACTGATTGAGTTTAAACCGAGACACAGAGTTTGACAAAAGGGACTGAAATTGTAGTTGTACAAGCAGAAATAAACACACCTCAACTAACCCATTCAATTCGCTTGAGGGTGAAAGTATCTCAGGGACAGAGTGTAGACACAATGGCTCAGGTAGCGTAGTGGTGAGTTAAAATAATAATACGTGTATTTCTAATGCGCACTTTCCCCACTGTGTTATCAAGTGTGAAGGAAGCTGACTTGAAATGATACAATGTAGCAATGTCATACTGACTAGATGAATGAAATGCTCTAGGTTACAGGTCGTCTTCGCCATGCTAGTCATGAGAAAGTGATGATTAAACATTTCATAGTTTCATAGAATAAGCACAAACAAAAACAAACGAGACAAAGCCTAAACTATCTAATTTAATTTGTAGAAATAAGAAAAGAGAGACATCGTGTAGTAGTGTCATTTGTAGTATCCTAGCAGCTGGTACGGTGACTAAGGAAAAGTAATACTTCTGATTTTGTTTTTACAGAGGCATGTGCTGGACCAAAGACATGACTTTTTTTTCTACATTTGACTTTACATTAAAACATAGTACAAATGTTGACTAGCTCTCTTACATAACATAACAAGTAAAAGGGTCACTATGCCTATAAGCGAGCAGACCAATTATTTGACTCAACATGATACATGCTTTGGCTACAAGAAACATGTCAATTTCTTCAAACACAGGTACAATTATTAAACATGTCAATTTCTTCAAACACAGGTACAATTAAACATGTCAATTTCTTCAAACACAATCGCTTGGATACAAAAGCTGTGAGTATTCATCCAAGATAGAACTATGATATGATTGAGTATTTACATACACTGCGATGCAAAACGTCATTTGAAGTTGCTGATTGTGCAATGTATTAAGTATTTTCTATTTTGTGAACAGTTCGTA
Source organism: Gastropteron pacificum (assembly GCA_031471215.1). NCBI lineage: Eukaryota > Metazoa > Mollusca > Gastropoda > Cephalaspidea > Gastropteridae > Gastropteron > Gastropteron pacificum. The sequence continues at coordinate 3,629 of JAUELK010044240.1, read as the reverse complement.
AATGATTTCCCATCATATCATAACACCAAGACAATACGAGCTGACCAATATTTTTTACCTGAAATGGAATTCTACAACAAGCTTTGACATGCATGTACATGATCGGAAAGCAACAAATGCAAAGCAATGTCAAAATTGATTACAATATAAGGAATGGGAGTATCTGTATGACATCTATTTTTCACTTGTTTTGTACTATCATACTATATCTCCTTTCCCCACGAAATAAATAGTTGTGTCACAGATGTAGGTACTTCAAAGAAACACTGTGAGGTGCTGTCGATTGCCGGGCGTGATATTTTGAATTTGGCTCTCAACAAATGAATCCACTCATTATTCTTTGTTGTATACACATCAAAAAAGGAGTCTGTGGTATTCATTGACAAACCTGTTGTCATACAGACATTTGAGAACCAACTAGATGGCCGCCAAGGTTTTATAATAATACAGAGTTAATTAAATGAACCCTCAAAAAGTCGAAATAGTACTATAAACACACATGTTCATTTCATAAGTTTTCACATCTTCATAACTATAATGATGATATGTGAAGATTCACAACAACTCTGTGATAAAGATATCCAAATAACACACACATAGATTGAATTCCTAGCTTTTATGATGAATAAATAATTCTATGATAGAATACATCAGTCCGCATATTGCAATCCACAGAAAAGGTATAGAACACAGCAAACAACACTAGAGAAAAATAATTTGTAGAATACATGAAAGGTGCAAAATAAAGTTCTCACCCCAGACTATGTCAAAGGTAAGAAAACTAATATCTTATATGACACAGTGGTCTCCGCCTAAATGCCCACCACATGGTGGGGCAATAAAACCTGACAGGTGTTTCAAGGGTCTATGATGCTATATTACATTTAGGGCCCAAGCCTCCATTTATCCGAAGGTGTGAAACCTGACATGCACGACGTATGATTGCGCAATCCTACCTGGTGCAAGAGGCCTCGCAAGACAAAGAATTGAGAAACAATGCGGCAATACACTGTTGGTCTGATAGGAGTGGCCAGTTAGAGGAATCGATCTGATTGGCCCTCATCGAATGTCCATCCAATCAATGACAGGTTTGACTTTCCAATCTACTCTCTGCCAAGACTGAGACACAGAGAAACATTTGTCGTTTTTTCTCATCATTCTATCTCAATCATTTGGACCATTCACATCGTTAAAACCCAAAAGAAGGAGAATGCCGGCAGAAAAAAATCTTGACAACAAGCAGCGCATTGTGATTATAGGTGAAGACAGGAAAGACCACTGTACTTATTTGTATGGGAGGAAGTCTGATAAAAACTTTAATTTGCATCCTTCATGTCAAATTTGTGTAGTGAATGAAGCAACAGACTTGTCATGAACACAAAAGAAGAGAACTAGAGGGATGGAATAGAAAAGTCTGACAGTACAAGAACATGAACAGTTTGTACATAAACAGCTGTAGAGAAAAGTAACAGTATATCAAGAATTGAAGAAGCCTGTAGCCTTTGGAATGTTCAGTAGTATCACAGTCTGGAACCTAACAGGTGTCACAATCGATGTCATCAAGCGGTGCCAAAACAGCACTCTCTAACTTCTTATACCTGCAGAATTTAAAGTCAGTTTAAAAGCTTGAGAATGGAAGTAGCCATTCCAGGACAAAGAGTTCAGTGGTAAACGTTATCAAAGTGGGCCACAGACTGTTCAACTGTCTTTGCTATACGATCATAACTAGTACAAATGCTGCATAGGTTTCTGTTCTATCACATATTATGTCTTGTAAAGTAGTAGCAAAATAAGCGAGAGAACAGTCGACATGAACAATGTAAATAATGCTCAACTCGCAAGAAAATTCAGATCACAACCTTCAATGGATGAATTTCAGTGAACAGAGCAGCTATTCAAATCTATTTACCATTGCTTCTTAGTGTAAGTGTAAGTAAAAATACTCACTTGCTTGATATGCACAAAAATAGTTCCAAAATGTGACGAGTAAAAGTCAATAAGTTCCATCAGGTTTTGTGTCAACAAATGTTTGAGGAAATCGATGGCTTTAAGCATAACAGCAAATCATTTTAGCATCTACAGCTTTATGGTAATACTTTGTGAAATACTCTGTGACTATCAAACACAGCGTTGTTCCATGCCTTTCAATTTTCAACCTACTATCTATTGCAAGTTTCAAGAAATACTGTCGTAACATATTCTATAAATCAAAATTTAGTTACATCGGTACTGCATGACACCTGCAATATATTTGTTGGTGCATAGTTGAACAAAGTCCAGTTGTAAAAAGTAGCAGTCTATGTTCAGAATCAATACATAATCAAGTAACATGAAGATCAAACTGGCATAACAATTCAAAAATGATATGACTGCAACTGCCAGTAAAACACAACACCATGCCGTAACATGCACAAACCTTCGCCATGATCATACATATAAAGAAAAATCATCAAAGGTCAAATTCGTCTGCGTTGAGCAGCAGTGGTAGCAGTAACACTCCTGGACAATATCATCGGTTAATTAATACTCCATCATTGATCTCAGCCATTGCTCAAGCAAACAAAAGCTGATGATCTACCTCAGACTCCCTCCCACATCATGGCCAGAGTTAGACCTTCTCTGGCAGGGTTCGGTACAGGCAAATGGACAGGACCAACTCAACCAGCTGGCAAAGAGAAACAAAACAGCATGAAGGTAATAATGATAATAATAATACATTGATATCGCGCCAGAATCCACCACGAGTGCTCTATGGCGCTTCACAAAGTCTTAAAACAGAACAATTTTCCACATTTCACACCCAGGAAATGCACACACATTCTATTCATATTCTTCAGCAATATTATTATTTTATATGCTATACTATTGGTAAGTTGCTAACAACTGCTTACTTTGAATTTGAAAACCCAATGAATCAGAGAAGAGCATTTAATATATGACATTCATAGCCACCAGGGAAATGTTGGTACAATAATGAATGAAACTTGTCGACAAAGCTACTGGAACACAGTCAGTGGGAAATGAAAACAATTGTTTTATTCCTTCTATTTCAAGAGAACATTGCATTCGTTCCCAAAAAGTGTTTCTAACAAAGCTTTCACATTTTAAATGGATTTGAAATCTTGCTCTTAGTAGATTGCATTGAACAATTATGTGTTTCTAAATCGCCAGAATTATTGAATACAATGGTATAATTCCCTTTTTCTGTGCGATTAATATCAGGAAAAATGTCAATTTCAAACATCATTATATGATACCCGGTAGTTAAAGTTAAAGAGAATGAGTATTAAATGTCAATAGTCAAAGAAGAAGTGTAACGACCATCTTACCATAAATATGCCAACCACTATGGCATTTGTTCCAATGACTATGCCTGTGCGGCGCAAGTACGGGTCCAAGGCATTAAAGCAGCCCTGTGGAATGTCACAACGTAATTAGTATCAACGAATAATTGGCAACTAAGACTACTTACCTACTTTGTCAGGTTTAAAGAAACGTAACAGCCCGCAATAGAGACTTCTTGTTGCTATCAGGCACAAGTTATGAGTTATCCACTCTTCAGGTGGTCTAATAGACCTACAGAGCCATGGCAGTTTAGCTCTGCAACCTGGGACTGAAGGGCCTTCAAA
>JAUELK010044129.1:0-13244 GCA_031471215.1 Gastropteron pacificum | reverse complement strand
ATTAATGGTTAATAAGAATATAGTTTAAATGATCTCTAAATAGACACAGAAATGTATGTCATTGGGCAAAAAATTGGGCCGATGGGCCGATAACAATTATCCTTGAAAATATGTTTGAGGACCTTGAAAAGTCCTTGAATTTGATTTTTTTCAAGTATGTTTGCACCCTGTGTAAAGCAGTTAGTTTTCTTTGTTTTTTGGAGGGGTACTGCTTTTTAATTCATCCACGGTCTTACACAATATGTTCACATGACATGAGAGATACAACAATTGTGACATCAAGCAGAATTACCACAGTCTGTGTCTATCCTGTCCATATGAGGGTTTTCTCTTGCTGTTGTTTGTAAGGCTTTTATTTTTATTATTTCACCTTTGGGCATTGATGTTTGTTTTCAGTACTTTGTAAATGTTTACTTAATATTTACTATTAATTTCACATTTATTGAGCCTTGAGCTTCTTGTCTTTGAATGCGCAATGAAGGATGAAGACTAGCCGATAGTGGAAGTGAATAATATTTTGTACTTCTGACAGCTGTTAAAATTATTTTTTTTTAAACAACTAAACACCTGCATTACTTATTGTTTGGTACAATAGCTTTACAGCCTTCTATAGTAACCTAACCTGTAAACGTTCTTTGTTTGATACTGACAACATTATGTACTAATTGTCTAACAGGATACAATTATACTGCATAGCATGTTGGGATGTTGTATAGGCATGGATAGGATATAACCAGTTTACATTGCCCACGTGCTGTGGTCAACTTTGTGAATTCTTTCACACAAGTTCATGCATCAGGGCTACAGAAAAAGATGTGACATAAACCTGGTTCAGTCCTAAATAATGGCTGCAACTACAAATGTCACAATATAGGCTGTATCAACTCAAAGACTGCATTGCACATAGCAGTTGTCCGGTCTGCAGGGGTCTTGCGACTGCATTGCACAATTGTATGAACAAGGGGCAAATTTAAAGGCCCTCCAGTCCCAGGTTGCAGAGCGAGCCTGCCATGGCTTTATGCCACTTGAAAAGCGAATATCTCCTACCTTGTGCCTGATGGCAACCGTTTACACTGATTGCTCTATTACTTATTCCTGCGTAGACCCTTGCTGGTGGAGACGTACAACAAAGATTCAGTTGTGGACATACGGGATGGCCATTGGGAGATTGAAGCTGACAGTGTCTTTGCGCAAGAAGCAGTCATTTTGAAAGGTAAGTTTCTCTTTTTGTTTGTATTATACTCCTCTTCGCGTCTGTCAACAAAGGTTATGACGGCTTGCTTGATACATGTATGTAGTTACGAGGGGCGGCTGAAAAGTTATCATGTTTTTTTAATAACTTCACTTGTTTTTGTTGCACAATACTATAATTTTGTATACACATTTTTTCACATTTCGACTATACATTACGTCATATATTTTCTTTCTGCTCCGCTATAAATTTTGACTGTAGAATTGTATGAGTACTTACTCTGTAGACTAAGTGCAACACAGACATCAGATCTACCCAGAAACCCAGTTCACTGAAGTAAGCACAACTTTCGCACCCCGTAGAGCGGCTCGGCACGGTACCCGATCACAGGTAAAGTTTAAAGGGGCCATTTGATAAAATTGAACCGAACAGGCCATCAGATGTCATGTAAGCCGGGTTGTCTGAAGTCGGCATAGAAGGCGTGGTGAAGAAATTGTCATGTAGTTGTGAGAGCTGAGTTAGGGTTTGATAGTGAAACGTGTTGACAGCTTATATACATTGGCCGTTCACCCCTGTCTATCGGAGACAGACATAACTATGATATTTTTGTGACGTAAATGGTGTCGCTAGGGGTGTAAAACCCCAACTAAAAAAGATTATAACAAAATCTGAATCTATATAAACTAAATCAAAATCATCTAGATCTAAGTTAAATCTAGTTGTTATTTTTTTTAAGAGAAAAAAGAAAAACCTACATGAACAAACAAACAAACTTTCATGTGATAAGTAAATAGTTGAAATCATGTGCAAACTTTCAAACTGTTTTTTCTCAAAATGGTGAAAACTGGAGATGGAACGCAGCAGTTCTCTGGCGATGTCTTGTTTTGCTTTGAGTTTCTTCTCTAAAGTTTGTTTTGAACAAATATACATCAAAGCACACACCTTTCTATTTTCTTGTTTAACTTGTTTTCTGCAGATGCTCTAAAGGTGAATCTTGCATCACATAATATGAGCAAGAGTAATCGCATACGAATAGAGCTTGCAGATGTAGACATTGATCCACAAATAGCCGTAGAGTCTACTGTCAAGGAGGAAGGTAGGGCAGCTCATGACATTTTCTATTAGAAGTGAGTATTCACATCCTGTAAGGGGCATTACTCATGACAATTTTGATGCATATTATTATGCCTAGTATTAATAGCGTAATAGAAGCTGTTTCTTCGTTGTGTGTCTTGCTTCTCATCGTGGAGACTCAACAGCTCATTAATTCTATTACGGAGTGAGTATATTTACATCCTGTAAGGGGCATAACTCATGAAAATTTTGCAACAAATGGCAGGAGGGGGTGGGGTGTGGATTACTGGCTTTGTTCTTGCTGCGGTTCTGTTAATGATCATAATCATTAGGATAATATACTGTGTAGTTAATTATTCAAGTTCTACTGTGTAGCGTTTTTCATGCGTATCCCATAGAAACCCAGGCTTTTTTTAGAGTTCAAATGGTGATGTTGTTGTCTTGCAAATCAAAACAGATTAATATAAGTACAAAATATGACTTTAGCCCTTTACATTGCATACTGCAGTAAACTGTAAAACATTCACATTGTATTTGTTAGTATTGTCCTTTTTGTCATAAATCATAATCTGTTTATCTTCAACAGGCTACGAGCTAACAGTATCTCCTGAGTTGAAGACAATCACCATTAAAGCTTCCCAAAGAGCAGGTGCTTTGTATGGCGTGCAGTCCCTCATATCTCTGACCGACTCAAATGGACATGTAAGTCAACGATGCCTTGAATTCACATCAACGAGATTTGTACGAAACCAGAATGACAAACCAAAGGAGCTCAAAATACTGAAGCTTAATTTTTTTTTTAATAAACAAATTACAAAATGCAAATGATTCTAATAGAATATACATGTATGAATAAATGTAAATGGTTCGGATTTAGTGTGAAATCAGATTTTCTGTGGAACAACTAATCGATTCTCAATTTTTTATTATTGAATGAACAAGGTCTACTGAGGGCAATGTGTTTAGTTTTAGACTGGAGGGCATTGACATGCCATTATGAATGTTATGACCTTTGTTACTAAACTTAAGAGTAGCAGTAGCATCGATATTGTTTTTTATGACATGCAATTACAGACAAATTTGATTTTGTTCCCCTGTTGTTGGCATCTCAGGTCCCAGAAGTTTCCCTCAAAGACGCACCACGCTTCAAGTTCAGAGGGTTCATGCTGGATGTAGCTAGGAATTTCCATGGGATGGATGAAATACTGAGGTCAGTTCCGTCAGACAGATTTGGATTTATAAATGCAGAGGTTTTGGTGCAAACAAGAGTGCATCCAGTTTTCTCCAGCGCCCAGTTTTTTGCTGGAAAATGGCGTCATCCATCTACTACTGTTCTCTATACTGCACTACTAGTTAGCTGTCATCCGACAAAAACTGGGATAAAACGGCATTGTGCAGGCAGAAGATAGCCGTTGGCCCTAGCTACAGATTTCTCACTTGTCTGCTCCTGCATCCCATCATAGTAGTGGACACTTGTCTTGATGGGCTATCCCAGTAGTGTATCTGTTGTTTGTTTCTGGTTTGCACTGAACACTTGCTTTATAACTCGTTGTGAATTATGTTTGGCTATTCCGTAACCAAGAAGAGGCTTGGCAGACAGGGAGCTGCTGCAGTGGAGTACAAATACCAGTGCATCTAAAAGCATTTATCTGGTCCACAGGTACTGGTGGGTCCTAAGTGTAGTCTAAAATAAGTCCTGACCGATTGGAAGACTCCCGATTTTTGTATAGTTACATCACTAAAGAGAGAATAGATCTTTACTGTTTGTATCCCTTCTCAGGGAAATTCGCGTGAGCTCTGCTTTTCGCTGAAGCCAACACACAGTTGCCATGAGAGCAGTGTCTATCGGCCATGCACTGACCTAGAGTTAGAGTCTTTTATCATTTTACGAGCAAGGTTTTGATAGAGAAAGCATCTGCAGATTTGAAAACTTAAACACATATATAGACAAACAATTGAGTGGGGGGTTTTTTTATGTCTTGTTTGTATGTTTGTACAGATTTCTTGATGTGATGTCCATGTACAAGATGAACAAATTCCATTTCCACCTGTCAGACGATGAGGGCTGGAGACTGGAGATACCAGGCCTGCCTGAGTTGACACAGGTATCCTGACATTCTATACTGTCCCAAAATAGAAACGCATAATTACTATAACATGCAATACATTCAGTGTATCGCTGCTTTGAAGACAAGCAAAAGATATCACTGAAACTTTGTGTCGTTTTTGTGTACACTTTATTGGTCCTTGTTTTCTGTTTGAAAGAAGGAGAAATGCATTAGAACAATCCATGTTTGGCCTTGTAACCCTTGAGCAGGGGTGTCAGTATATGTGTGCTGGCACAGGGGGTTCCATGCTGGGTGGCTCGCGGTTTGTCGTCATAGGTTTTTTGGTGTTTTTCAAAATGTTTAATTGGTTAAGTTAAGTTGTTTGGTTCATTTTTGTATGATTCAGTTTCCTCAACCAGGGATGTGATTCTTCTGCAGATCCGCAGATTTCCGTGATTTTGCTCTAACAAAAAATTTTTTTTAATTGTGGGCATTGCCCCCGGATCCTACTAGCATTTTGGGGTTCCCCCGTGTGTTCACCATCATTTTCCTCTCTTTGGGGGGTAAAAGGCCAATCACACCCCTGCTCAATGCACTTTACTTTACTTTGTACATTTTGGTAGATCATCATGTAAGGCACTCTCAGCATCACTTTGACAAAACACATATATTATACACTTGTGTTAAGTTGCAAGGGTACTCTTTTCAACAGTTCAGGTTTACACGTTTAAACATGAGAAAAAAATGAAGACCTGGATTCAAACTTGAAATCTTTTGACTTGAGAGTCAACAAACTAACCTCTTTGCTTTCAGATTACAAAGTCATTATCTTTATTTGTGTGATCAGGTGGGCAGCTCTGCCTCAAGACAGTATACTTTTTGTCTAAAGATTACCCCCCCTATGCACATACTTGATGTAGTATGAACAGACTTGTGCTGGAACGACATATGGGGACCTCAGCTGTCACTTTCCACGAGACTGTTGTCCTTTTCTATTACTTCTTTTGATTGTCTATCACTTTCTTGTGACTGCTTTTCCTGGTGAGGGCAGGCAGAGTTTATCCATTCCCCTGTGGTTCAACTCTGTTTGTGAGAGGTTTCTCTCCACCCGTCCTTTTGGAGAGGGACGTAAATCTCAACTCCCATCTCTTGAATGACCAAACTGTGTCGCTAGGGACGGTTAACGTTAACTCTTAACTCTACCTCAGGTGGGCAGCAAGAGATGTCATGACTACAAGGAGCATGGATGTCTGTTAGGCTACCTGGGCTCTGGACCTTCAACCAGGTCATCTGGCTCGGGCTACTACACTACACAGGATTACATGTAAGTCCTTAGACCTACCATCCCATGTACACAATTGTTTTTCTCTTTCTTAGATGAAGAAGTAAGGATGTTTTTTTGCGGGGATGAACAAGTGGAGAGAGCAAAACGACTGAACTATTTTATTCAGTATTCTTGAAGCTTTGGACACTTGTACACTGTAGAAGTACATGAGTGTGTGAAACAGTCACTTGGGAAGGTTCTCCACTGGCTCCCAGATGGTGTGCAAGACAAAGCACAAAGTGAAGTTGATTTAGGTTGATCAAGGATGTACAAAGATAATAAGAAATGGACAAATACCTACGTCTGGTTATTCACTGATTTGTTAGTTAATGTTTTTGCTTCATCCAGCATCCTTTTGCGACCCTGTCCACATTGAATCTGGCTTAACTCTGTTAGTTGACGCCCAGAAAACCACTGTCATAGTCAAGGTGTTTGGTTACTGTTTGCAATCAGCTGATCCCAATCTTTCATTGTTTTAGATACTAAATGGCCCACATAATGTGATTTAGCATGAACACATAACACACATTAAAAGAATGAAATAGTAAGGGAGTTAAAAGAGTATATCTGCATTGCGTATCGAGTCCAAACTATGAATAATGTGTTTTTTAAAGTTTAAAAGATGTATTCATTGTGTAATATCATTCCTCTGGCAGGGACATCTTGAGGTATGCCAACATCCGAAACATTGAAGTGATTCCGGAGATAGACATGCCGGCACACAGTTACGCAGCAGTGGCTTCCATGGAAGCACGCTACAGGATACTCAAGGCCAAAGGAGATCTAGAGGGAGCCAACAAGTTTGTGACAAAATAAAACCCACTGTCGTTTTGCATCACAAATAAATTAACCCTAGTGATACTGATAGTGAGACAATTTTGACTTATATAATAGCACATGGACACCAGCAAACTCATGTGCTTTATGTCCTTTTGCTACCAGAGTAACGTGATTCTTTCCAGCATTGTCTCAGCTCTCTTGTAGATGCTTTATACCAGTGTAGATTGACCTGTTGTGTGCTTTCATCACCATTCAGACAGGATTAGAGAGAATACAGAGAAGGCCAGCTTGGGTCATAGCAGGAAAATATGATTATAAGGAAACAAGCCGTGATACCATCCTCTGCGAGCTTAACTGGACACCTCTAGCAGAAGAAGAGCAAAAAATAAAGTTATACTCCTGCAAAGGCCAAGGCAGGACCTCAAAAGAACTAATTACAAATAGTGACAAAACAAGAAATGCCCACCTTTCCTACAGGGTGCCACGGTCTAGGACAAATGTCCACTTTTATTCCTTTTTCCCCTCAACAATTAGATTGTGGAATAGCCTACCAAGAAACATCAAAAAATCTAGTAACATTGACTCAATAAGGAGGAAATTTCAAAGCCACACCATCTGATGCGACTACCGCACTGATTCCGAAATGTTAAACTAGACAAACTGGAAGCAAACAAATGTTAATCTTCAAAGTATTGAAGCTGTGGTTTTTACAAGAAGAAGATGAAACACTCTACTATATGCCCTCATGTATGTACAGTGAGACATTATTGTCTGACATTTTTCCCCAGTGCTTGTGAAGATTCAGAGTACCATAAAAACATGACTGGTTGCGAGCCTACTATTGATCTTTTTGTGTTTTGAAGGCTCTTCTACGTACATTATATTTATGCCATGAGTATATGTGTGTGTATATTTATAATATAGTGAGAAGTTTTTCTTTACCAGTTTTCTTGATTGTGTGTGAAGGTACCGCCTATTGGACCCCGACACGACAGGAAAGTTCAGCTCCGTACAAGGCTTCACCAACAATGTGATCAACGTGTGCATCAACTCGTCCTACACCTTTGCCAACAAGATCCTGGTCACCCTCATTGACCTGCACAAAGATATTCAGCCTCTCAAGGTGGGCAATATGGTTTGGTTTAATACTGATGATATATAGCATTTATAGCATTTATACAGCACTTCACCCCGCAAAAGCAAGCTCTAAGCTTGACAGAAAAACAACACAGTTATAATACAACATTCATGTCATACAACAGATACAATACTATGTACAATATTCAACAATACAGTATTTTAACTTATCTGAGTACATTGCACAATAGTCAACAATAGGACATCTTGACTCATTTATACTGACCCACAAAAGAAACACATACCATACACAAAACTTTTCTTGAAATTGACTAGAAAAACATCAAAACTGAATTTGTTTTTCACACCCTCGATAAATGAAGGTCACTGGTGAGTACAGTGTGAATGATGAGTACTTCCTATTTCATTTCAGTTCAAGGCGGCTAATTACTTAAAAGTTATAAGATTTTCAGATAAAAGATCAGAAAGAAAAAAGCGTTAGTGCCAGCTCAAAGTTGGTGTTCACTTTGAGTGTTTTCAGTCCTTGGTCTCATTGATAGGTCCAAATTCGGTCCGAACACCTAGTCTTCTCGGATAATGACGATAATCTCTGAGGTTCCCTGTGCACGTTGCGCATGTTAAAGATCCCTTGACAGTTCAAAATCGATGAAGAGTAGGCCAGTTATGGCCGCTGTCCAGGCAAAATTCTAAATTAGAAGCTGTATCACCCCCTATATATATATCCCACCCCGCAGTGGTGACAGAATAATCAGCTTGTTGTTTGTGATCACTTACAGTCGCGTCAATCCTCAAGTTTGAGCCTGAGACTTTACGGAAGAAGAAGAAGTATTTGGTACAAATGAACAAATTTAAATCTGGTTCTTCACCTGGCACCCCCAGGTAATGCACGTAGGAGGGGATGAGGTTCCAGTCGGCTCCTTAGAAGGTAGCGCAGCGTGCAAGAAGCTGATGCCCCAACGAGACACCCACGAGATACAGGAGCACTTCACACGCCGCATGGCTCGGCTCACCAAGTCTCTGGGCCTGACCATGGCAGTGTGGGAGGACTCTGTGTTTTACCATGGCAACGTGCAGGACATGGCATTCTTCCCAAACCCGTAAGTTGTTTCTGTCTCTTTCTTCTCATTCTTTTTCTTCTCTCAGAATGTCATTACAATGCTGGCCTTTTTTTTTTCTTACCACATGACTGTTTCAGCTCGCATGACTTCAGAATACAAACGCGTTGCATTGGAGAGATCTTACATTGCTTACAACAACTAAGCTTCCATTATGTGGAACGATGAAGGAAGCGCTTAAAGAGCTGAACAGAGTTCGGCAGTAGCAGTAGCAGACATGTCGTTCTAGCATTAGCTTTGATGGACTCTGCAAGTGTGGAAGGTAATTGAGGGGCTTGTCTATGGATTAGACATGTGGATCTAGTTTTTATGTAATATAAAAACATCTGCTAAGGGAGGGTCTAAATTTCATCTTCACATCGATGAAATAACAGTACTGGGCGGGTTGTTTTAGTTGTTTACAAAATGCTCCTCCCCTACTATCGGGGGGGGGGGGGGTATTTTAATCCTTATGCACATAGAGAGCGTCACATTCTATCTATCTGTATATACATATTATGTATATATGATGGCCAAGAACTACTATACTGAATAAAGTAGACCTTAATGGTGGCTTATAATCTGGTGGGGCTGGGATGAACCGTAGTATTTGCCATTATTCATTCAATTCATATTAGTTTCTGTTCATATTTTTTCTCTAAAATTGATAGGCTATATATAACTTTTATAAAACTCTTTCCTTCTTTCCTCTTGCCTCTTCACTCTTTTCGCTTGCCGTTCATCATCGCTTCTTTTTTCTTTTTTCCCTTCAAATTTTAGTTCAACTTCTTATTACACAGTATTTACACAATATTATGCAAGATCTTTGTTCTGGATTGTAAGATTTCTTGCATTCATTTGCATTCTGGGATCGGCGGTATCTCTCACGGACCACAAGGGTTATGTTTGGTTTGTTCCCTTGCCTCCAAATCTATTGTGTCTTCTGTGCTTTATTATCATTATCATTCTTTGATTTGTAACGTTCCCATAAATATGAGAATTTTCCAAAATACTCTTGTTTTATTACCAGTATTTAAGTCCCCAAAGCCCAATTTGCTGTTGTTGTCTTGAGAGCTTGTTTAAGAATGAATTAGGACAGTATATTTAGGAGGTTTAACACAGATGTTTAACAGTCATGTTCTGTGGAGAAATCCATTGTTTGTTCCCTAATATTATTTCACCCAAACAATTACTATTCCTGCATGTTTGTTTTACTTTGCAAGGTTGTGCATGTCGTCATGTGATTTGCCTGTTCGCTGCTCATTCCTGTTGACTTGCCAGTTGAGGCCTGGCCTTCATCAGCTTTTCCTTTCATGCCCTCCTTTTAGTTGTAGATGTCATATTGTATTGTGCTTGTTCACCCTCTTAAATAGACATGCGAATGTATTCGCCTGGAACAACCAACCTGAAAGTCAACGTTTCGACATGCCGCATAGAATTATGAATACTGGATATAAGGTACTTTGATGCAGCCTCATCTATAAAACTAAAAACAGATTACAAAGAGAGTGTATTTTATAACCTGGTTTTTTCCTACTATATGTATGTATGTATACATCACTGATTTGAGCTAACCCTTCATTCTTTTCCTCTAGTCAACTTATCTTTAGACTTCAATGATAATAATGATTAAAGTGCTTTGCATTTACTAACACAACCCCACCCCCTACCCGCCCTCTTTCCTAATGTTGATGACAATTTTGTAGCACATAAGAACTGCTCATTAGCAAGCAAAGGTAGGGGACTATGTGTTCCAGAAGCAAAGCAAAAATAAAACAATATAAACAATTTTAAAAATGACGTCAGCTTCCATGAACTCTCAAACCTTGAAGGCTTGGAAATAGAAACAATAAAAATATGATTGGTCCCATGCATTCCGTTTACTGGCGTGGAATAAAAATTTGTTTGAGGCAAAGCAAGCTTGGAAAGGAATGTGGCTTGTAAATAAGAAAAAATGTTTAAGAAATGCTATAAGATAAAGGAAAGTGGTTTGATCCTAACAAAAGAAACTTACCAACCCATCAGCAATATATTATATTATTATACATTATTTGTTTTCAATTTTTCCTGATTTTGTTAAAGTGCATGGGACTCGTGTAGGCGGTCTACATGTCAAACCCATTAGCTCCATTATAATACAAAGATCACAGAACACATAACTTTCATTATAGACAAAGCCTCTAGGCCTAGTCACCTGATGATCCTCTTCTGAGTCAACGATTTGTGATATTCCTTTCTTTGATTGAAGACTTGATGTTTCTTCACTTGTGTGCAAGTTTTTATGTTCCTTTACTAGGTTTAGAAAACTTGGTCTCCCTTTACTTTGGTAGAAAACTCAGACCTGCCTGGTACATAATGTGTTACTTGTGTAAAATTACACATTTTGGGTCGCAGTGTTTATTTTTTTGAATTTTTTTTCTCTTTCTTTTCTTGTATATAATAAGAAATAGTGAACTAACCAACAAATGAACACAACTTATTCTTTATACTGTCCAAAAAAACGCAGACTTGGATACCCCAACTAAGATGGAAAGCTAAGGGTCACAAGGCCAAAAATGGATAATAATAATAATAATAATAATAATAATAATAATAATAATAATAATAATAATAATAATAACATCACTTATATAGTCACAAGAGTTTCTCCTTCTGTCAGACAGGAAATAGGGATCAGTAAAGTTCCATACAAGATGACACAACGTTTCAGTGATATCTTTTGTCTGTATTCAAAGTTGAGTTGAATATATTGTAAGCTATGGTGTGTAATATGCGAGTTTCTTTTTTTTGGACAGTGTGCTCTGCTGTGTGTTAGTGTTTATCCCATTGCCTTACTCATCAGAAACATTTATCGTGAAGCGTGATTTGGGGGTTGTTGTGTGTGTCAAACATTTTGTGGCTGTAAAGCACTTTGTTGAGCTTGCTGTAGAGCAGGGAAAAAGCGGTAAACAAACGCTATCCATTATAAATTTAATAAATATGTAAATTAACAACGTATTTTCGGTGGCCGTAGGTCACTGGACGTCTTCATGTGGAAGTTTGTAGAGAATGCAGGGAAAGTAGCGGAAGCGGGATACAAGGTTGGTGCTGGTTCAGTCACTGGAAAGTGAAAGTACACAAGCTCTTCACCCTCACAATTCATTGTTTATTGTATTTTATTTTTATTTGCATTTTCGCCTTTACTTGAGTAGCTCAAGGAGTTACAATACCACAATGAGAATGACAAAGTAAATACATGCAATTCATTTACAAACAACATGATGTAAAATACATAATTATTATACACAAAGTTTACACACACTTTCTGTTTATGAGTGCTGCAAAAACATTTTGGTTTCTTTTCTTTTTCTTTTCCCTCTTTTTATACATGTACTCTCAGCACATCTAATCTTGCTCTTTTACACATCTAATCTTGTTCTTTTACTCATCTAATCTTCTTCTTTTACTCATCTAATATCGTTCTTTTACTCATTTAATCTTCTTCTTTTACTCATTTAATCTTGTTCTTTTACTCATCTAATCTTGTTCTTTTACTCATCTAATCTTGTTATTTTATTCATCTAAACTTGTTCTTTTATTCTTCTAATCTTCTTCTTTTACTCATCTAAACTTGTTCTTTTACTCATTTAATCTTCTTCTTTTACTCATCTAATCTTCTTCTTTTACTCATCTAATCTTCTTCTTTTACACATCTAATCTTCTACTTTTACCCATCTAAACTTGTTCTTTTACTCATCTAATCTTCTTCTTTTACTCATCTAATCTTCTTCTTTTACTCATCTAATATCGTTCTTTTACTCATTTAATCTTCTTCTTTTACTCATCTAATATCGTTCTTTTACTCATTTAATCTTCTTCTTTTACTCATCTAATCTTCTACTTTTACCCATCTAAACTTGTTCTTTTACTCATCTAATCTTCTTTTACTCATCTAATCTTCTTCTTTTACTAGAGTTTGTACAAGATACTGTGAGTGCTTCACTTTTTTTATAATGCATGTACTGATCACAAATTTGCACTGCGTTCAAAGAAAACGTGTGATATCACATACATGAAGTATTTCTTAGATGCCTTTTGATCCAAGTGTGTTTTAACAGCAGTTTGATAGCATTCCTATCATCTTTAATCTTTGCATCATTTACATGTAGGATGCATACAAAAAATATCTGTATAAATGCATGAACATTCTGGAAGTATGGAGTGCTGAAATGACTGTAGAATCTTTTGGCTTTTTTTTTTCACATTTCGCCGTATGAAAAACAGAAGAGCCTAAGTCCAGAACTAGCTTTGTTGTCTTAGGCTCTTCTGGCTTTTATACCACGATTGAAACATTCCAAATCAGGAAAAACTTCACTTATGTTCCACATGATTGTAGTCAATTTGGTGTATTTGGTCCTACAATGTTTTTAATGAACAGATACAAAAAAAATGTAGGATTACTTCCCGATACATACATAGATAAATTATAACTTATACATAATACCCCCACCCCCCACCCCCCTCTCCCTATTTTTGGTCCCTATTGACTTATTGCCTTAATCTCTCCACTTCAACCCTTGACCGCTGACAGGTGGTTCTGACAGCGGCCACCCACCTGTACTTCGACCACCCTGCAGAGCCAGACCCCAATGAGC
>JAUELK010044019.1:0-13245 GCA_031471215.1 Gastropteron pacificum | reverse complement strand
ATAATAATAATAATAATAATAATAATAATAATAATAATAATAATAATAATAATAATAATAATAATAATAATAATGAACTTATACAGCGCCAGAATCCAACACGAGAGTTCAATGTCGCTTCACAAAGTCTTAAAACAGAACAACTTTCCACACTTCACACTCAGGAGATGCACAGACAAACCATTCATATTCTTCAGCAATTTGTATGCTACCTTATTGGAGAATATAAGCTCTTCTAAAGAGGCCTATCTCAATGATACAATCACAAATAGCATATATATGTACCACTTATTAGGCCTACCTCTTCTTTGAGAAGAGTTGTAGGGACCTATTGTCGTATTCGATCGAAGAACTCTCACATTGTAACTCAAAATATGCCATACGCGTGTATATGAATAATACAACATGTCTTATCTCGACCTACCAGGAACACATACACTTACACGGAAGGAATTCATGTCCTGATAAGAAAATGGCTATGAATCTATGAACACGTCTCAAACTAGAAGGCCCCTAGATCCGACCATAGATTAAGTATGGTTCAATATAGCGGAGGAAAAACAAACATGAACACACTCACACAGCGCCCCTACCTGTTGGGCCAGTGAATCGCTTACGTCGCCATTCCCAGCACGTCGAGGGAAGAAGAAGAAGACAAGTGGCGTTGAAGCCTGAAAGTAAGTCTGGAATCAGACTATAGCCAACGAGCAAGGTGCTTAGTTGTAGTCCAGCTAACTAGACTAGTTCTAGATCTAGTTCTAAGAGGACGCAGCGAGCACTGCAAAACACGTCCCGTCACGCCTGCGTGGGCCGCAACAAGTATTGAACCGTATCGATCTACAGGCCTAATAGTCTGATAGACTTGCCTGGCCCATTCTTGGGACCTCCTTTTGTTGTCGTTGTGTGGTGGTTGGGGGGGGGGGGCAGGATTGTGCGTGCATGTGTGTGTAGGAAGGAGAAGAATCGAGGGCAGTAGAATTATGTGTGGGATTAGTTAAGTACGCAAACTGGGCTGTAAGGGTTTTAGTTAAGTCCTGAATCTGGAGCTTTCAGTTTGGTTCTTGTGGATTGTGGCCTTGTAAAAACGTCCACTGTCCTGTCTTTCAAGAATGTATGATAATTGAACTTTACTAAATAAAGTCTTATGGTAGAAACGAACAGACTTTAGTATTTTAGTAGCATCATAAAGAAATGAATGAATTTTATTTTTTTTTAAACAAAAAAGATCCATTTTCAAAACAACAACAACTGCAAAACGCTCAAAGTCGCTGGTTGAAATTGAAAGAGCAGTGATGTACGTGCATGAAAGGATCGCTGTTGACGACAAGAAAGCTTGCAAAGACAGGCTTACTTATGCACCTTTGTTGCACTTTAGTGTACGAACGTTCTGATCCCCTGTAAATAGAATCATGAATAGTGCATGTTTTTGTCAATGCCCCATCGATCCACAGGTCTCCCTGTACCTCCCTGCACTGAGTCATTCATCTGTCTCTCAGCACAACATCAGCAAGCGATAAACGTAACAATAAGCGAGCAAGGAAGAACGGTGAACGGAGTGTAAGCTTATATATTAATACTTCTCTTGATACTCGAAGATCGCACGATAATATTCTTATCCTATACAAGATCGCACCAAAGCATACTGACAATTTATAAGTGTACGAGGCCGAAAGGTTCTCGATCGAAATCTCAAGTTAAACAAAAACAAACAGACAAATAAATACGTTAACAATAACAAAAACACAAAAATGCAGGCAAAACAAAACAAAAAGATAAAAATGCAAGCAAAACAAAACAAAAGGACAATTTAAACAAGGGAGTTCTCTCCTCCTATTGATATTCAAAAAGATACAAATGGAAGCAAAACAAAACAAAACGATAATTAAAACAAGGGAGTTCTCTCCTCGTATTGATATTAGCGGGCATTCCTGATTGTGTGAAAACTAGCATCACAATGTATCAACAACGCTACCTCACGAGTCGGTGCACCCTAATGATAACTTGTTTCGAGGCATAATGACTGCTTTCAAAAATTCATTGTCCTTTACGATCATCAAACAATCGCAAAACGAGATAAGGATTGATAGAATTGGCTATTCCTATGAATTGAAATGCTGCTCACTCAATGAAATGTTAATGAGGAATGGAAAACCCCGATCCTATTAGTGCCAGCCTTTGGTTCACGTCTCTGAGGCTCCAGTGGCAGGTGGCAGGTGCTACAGGAGTGCAGTGGACAATCTCGAACCACGGCTGGACGCCTCGTGGCGCAGGAAACAACACGCAGAGCCCGCAGACGATCGATGTGTAGCAATAATTCAGCACTATGACTATGACCTTCATTGGCCTTCTCCCTCAGGGGCCCTTGTTTGTGTAGATGGTTCAAATTGGTTGACCGAATTTCTGGGGTATCCTACAAGTGTTCACACACGGATGTTTTTCTTGTCTGCTTCTTTGTTGATGTGGGGGGGCTTTGTATGAAAGACGAAAAGGGTGACAGGAGCAAAGAGCAGCAGAACAAGATGATAAAGAGTTAAGAGATGAGAACTGGGAGGAGACATTAAGAGTAAGAGACGAGAACTGGAAAGAGATAAGAGAAGAAGACACTATGACAGGATATGTCCATGTCATCGAACAGCACACAGACATTGATTGGTCACCACAATATGGTCAATAGGCAACAACAAACAAATGTGCAATATGTATTTTAAAGTCCTTTTTATTATTATTTTTTCAATCATGCACTTTTTTAAATAAATTATAATTCACACAGGAATACACTTTGACAAAGTTGATTTCAATGTCAATTAGATCTCTAGATCTTTCACTTCAGCTATAGGCCTACATCTCTTTAGAGAACTACAAAAAAACCTGATTCAAACTTAGAAAATGGTCTTCATAGTATAGTGAAATACACAAGATATATGAAACTAACAGAACTGAAAGGCCATCTCAGCAAAAATCAACAGTGAAGACTCACGCCTGTAAACAACTATTCAAAAAATCCACCTAAACCTCACTATTATGAACATTTACATATGAACTTTTTTTTTTTGAGTGTGTGTGTGTGTGTGAACAATGGACTTCTATGCTACATGTACAAAGTGTATCAAACTAACATCAAGTGGAACAAGTTATCACATATCAAATCCAAGGCCATTTTTTTCCTCCCAATTCAATGTTGTGACACGCTATGTACATGAACAGAAAAATGCAGCAATGTGGGTGAGAAGGGGTGATGACATCTGTGAGGGGACAACAAGATAAGGACACTCAGGGTATTATGGCTCTTGTAGGTGGAGGGTGGGGGGGAGGGGGGGGGGGGGACTGTCAACTGAAAACACTTGTCACATTGAGGCATCACAACAGTTTGGGTCAGGACTCATCTAGTGCAACATCTTCTTATTCCACTTTTTCTTACTCGAGTGCAACATCTTCTTACTCTACTTCTTCATTCTCGAGTGCAACATCTTCTTTTTCGTCCTCTTTTTCATTCTCGCGTGCAACATCTTCCTATACTATTCTACTTTTTCATTCTTGAGTGCAACATCTTTTTATTCTACTTCTTCATTCTTTTAGTGCAACATCTTCTTACTCTACTTCTTCTTCATTCTTCGAGTGCAACATCTTCTTACTCTACTTTTTCATTCTTGAGTGCAACATCTTCTTACTCTACTTCTTCATTCTTGAGTGCAACATCTTCTTACTTTTCTACTTCTTCATTCTTGAGTGCAACATCTTCTTACTCTACTTCTTCATTCTTGAGTGCAACATCTTCTTACTCTACTTCTTCATTCTTCGAGAGCAACATCTCTTACTCTACTTCTTCATTCTTCGAGAGCAACATCTCTTACTCTACTTCTTCATTCTCGAGTGCAACATCTTCTTACTCTACCTCTTTTTTATTCTTTGAGTGCAACATTTTCTTATTCTACTTCTTCTTCATTCTTTGAGTGCAACATTTTCTTATTCTACTTCTTCATTCTTTGAGTGCAACATCTTCTTACTCTGCCTCTTCTTCATTCTTTGAGTGCAACATCTTCTTATTCTACTTCTTCATTCCTTGAGTGCAACATCATCTTATTCTACTTCTTCTTCATTCTTCAAGTGCAACATCTTCTTACTTTACTTCTTCATTCTTGAGTGCAACATCTTCTTATTCTACTTCTTCGTTCTAGAGTGCAACATCTGAGCTCTATAAGCCTACATGTCAAGACATTGAGAAATGTATCTTAGTGATCACAAAAGAAGGATTCTCTTTTGAGTACCTGGTATTATTAGCAGTAGAAAACAACTCAACATAGTTTTCTGTCCTGTGGCCAAAAGCATCAAGTACACCATGTATAACTATAATAATATTTTGTCATTATTTCTCTACACACGCCATCCGTATCAACAAACTATAAAGTAGACATTGCCAGAAAAGTACGAGAGAATGCATGTCATGGCTGGAAAATCAAAATGATTTTTCATTCATATCACATTATGAGTGTGTACTTAGTAGACTTAACACTTAGAGCTAGAAACTGAAACAAAAAGTAAGTCTTTCAAAGCTCAATCAGCTTTTGCTACAACACGCTCTGAAGCTCATCAATAACTCAATAATTGTGGTTCATAGCTTTAAACTAAAAGCTCAAAGTTGTGTCAAGGAATCGTCAATTGTTCATAAAATGTCTAAAATATAGGTGTATAATGGGAGGGGAGGGGGGGGGGGGGGATATTGAAAGTTTCACTATGTTGCCATAGCTACGTAAGCTTTCAACTCAAAGTCACTTACAGTACAGAGAGAAAAACCTCTCTTGAAAACTCTTAGCTTCACAATGACAGCGGAGCAACACAGGTGAAAGATGTGCAACACCACGAAAGATGAATTTGACACAGGTAGTAGTTAAATGATGGTGGACATATCACAAGACATGTAAAAAGATCTCCGATCACAGTCAAAGAACATGTATCATTGGTACTTATCATGGCCTTTTGGATGTACGACTTTTGATATGATACTCCAAGCTGGTCAACCTAATCACACAATCACACCATAAAGTAATTAAGACAGTGTTATCAATGACAATGCACAGTGCCATAATATGAGAAAAATCGTCACTCATGGTTAGTCCTGTAGACTTCTTGGATTGGCTACACAAGATGTTTGCCTCGTGTGTCATTGAGTACAATATAATGTGAGAAAAAAACATTGCAATGCCTACAGGTCAGGTAAGACATAATCATTGTACAAGTTCTTTAAAATTGGATTGATTGCACTGCACATGAGAAGAGTGACATATAATATTGTAATTAATACAGAAGGAAAAAAAAAATAAAAAATGGTACAAAGTAGAATATAATCTTTGCCTTTGGGCAAGACGCCGCTGTACACAATAGTTATTATATAGATTATATTTATAGAACATTTTATTCTGCTCTACAGCAATCTGAAAGCACTTTACAGCCACTATTACCCCGCCAGACCTGATTGATTCCAAAGCCATCTCAATTTCATTGTTGGAGTTGGAGGCATACTGGTAGTTTGGTCTGATCGGCACTCACACCGACATACTGACAAGATCATTCAATGTCATTCATTCAAGTACTTTTTTCCAGAGTACACCAGGTGTCAGATAAGAAAAGAATCCACACGCTGAGAAATCAAACCAAGGACATTCGACTCAAAGAGGCCGACACACTGACCACTCGACCATCAGACGGCTCAATAATCAAGATGTCATAGGGTGGAGTATTGCACGGAGGTGACTACTTCCTAAGAGGCGTGTTACTTCATATTCTGTGGGTAAATGTGTTAAATCTCCCTAGTGGACACAACACTGGACATGACCATCTGCTCCTCTGCTGTCTAGCACCAGCTTCATGGGAACCTTGTGGTGGGATCAATTTTAGGGAATTTCCATTCAGGGGGCGGCGTGCTGCTGTTTTTGTCACAAACTGTCAAAGCCAGTGCACCAAAGTCTAACACAAAGACCAATACCCCATGAATCACAATAAATGCAAAATAGGCAACTAAACTAGTTAAACAAAATGAACATTAATTATTTCGTTAGATTGAAAAAAGACAGGAGGCTTGGCACTCAAGACGAGTTGCTGTGCGGTTTTATGTTAAGTAACTAGTACAATATGAAATAAGAAGAAAAAAGTACCTCCCTTACGCAGTAGACACCACCTCAGTCCACTTTTAAAAATCTTTTGATTTCAGCCAATCAACAATGATTGTGGACTCAACTCAAAGTGAACATGTTTCTCAGAAATGAATTTTGTTTGTAAGTGTTTTAGTTTTTATCTACATGAAAAGAGACTCCACAATTGATGATATTCTTATTATACAGTGTCCCTGATATATTGAGTGCTGAGTCTACAAGTATAAATATATTGTAAAGGCATTTATTTATCCATTCACAGTAGCAATAAACAGTTTTAAAGAATCTGCACTTTTCTTAAAGATGAAAAAAAAGACATTTTATAAAAATGAAAACTAAATACAGAATTATAAATGATTTCACTCTGTGTGTACATAACAAGATTACATAAAATTATCGATATATTACATGTTTTACAATGCGCGTCAATTAATACATTATAACACAAAGTGCTGATATTAGCAATTAATAATGTTATGAGGATTTCACACCCACTGACCCTACCAGCAATAAAATGTTACTATCCAGTCAAAACTTGATAGTCGTGTATCAAGTCAGCAGCATAAAGAAAACACAAGAGAGTATACAATACATGGCAAGTACATCACTTTGTGAATAGTGGTATCAAATGTCTATGTGGCAACACACATCTGTCAGGGGATGAGAGGGGGAAGGGGAAAGAGGATGTGAGTGGATGACGCAATAATGCTATAAAGATATAATTGATTATTGTGATCAGTGGTAGAAGTACAAAGCACCGGAAACAACAAAATAGTCGAATCTGCCTCAATGTCATTTCAATACTTCAGAAAGACGACGACAAAAAATCAGTCAACAACAGCAACAACAACAACAACGATTTCTTCACTCTGAAGAAATATGCGTAAATCTATTGCAGAAATGAAACAGTTTTTTTCCCAGGCGAAGGGGTGTGGCATGACAACAAGAACAGAGTGTACAGAGACTGTTGAAGGCGTGCACAGAAATCAATGCTCACTCTGCGTGGACACTTTCTGGGAGCTGGGACATTGTGCAGGAAAGGCTTTGTGCAGGAACCAACAGGAGGTAACAGCAGGGACACTCCAGTCTCAGAAACAATTCACCATCAACACAGGAGGCAAGTTTTAACAAGCCATCAATTCACAACAGGATTTACGGCAAAGCTCCCTTAGACAGAAACCGCATTACGATTTGTTCCCCGCATGGACTATGACAACTTAGCCTGGCAGGTGTGCAAAGAGAGGCAAATGAAAACTCTATCATCAGACCTGGGTGAAACAACTGTTTGCCTCTCAGGTGAATTTCTTTGATTGTCCACATTTCTGCTCAATTTTCATACTTGACATATAGAGATGATTCAGCTAAAATGTTGCTGCGTTAAGAGTGATAGGAAAAACTGAATGTGAAAACAATTTCGTATTTGAAAACCCTTTGAAATCAATCAATTTCAGAATTTGGTGATCCTGACTATTCCAATCTATTTACTATTGATTGTTTTGTAAGTGGTAACTACTACTCAAATCTTTTAAATAACATCTGAACCCTTTCATCTCTTAGAGTGGACATAACAAATCTTTAAGACAAAGACACCAAAGTGTTTGTAATAGAACATTCTTTAGCATATTCTGCAAGGTGCTGAGTCAAAGCAACAGGAGAATGACAAATGGTTGGTGCATTGAATCAGATAGAAATAGAAATCTGTCCATGAGAAGTTTGATCAATGTGCGCGTTACATTTACAAGTCTCACCTGACAAACCGTACAACCAAAATAAAGCATTTTCTATGTGCGTGTGGAAAAACAAGGCAAGACCTTTTGTTAGAAGGAATATGCCTAAGACATGAAAATGGTGATCTCAAAAGAAAAAAGAAAGCTAAGATATAACTGCAAGGACAAAATTAGTAACTGGAGGTGTCTCAAATGTTTCGTATTATTTGAGTATTGAGCCAAGCAGACTATTCACTTCATGTTGTCATGGCAGTTTACATAGAATTTCTTCTATATTGATTTTTCAGGGTTGACATGTACTGATCGCATCTGTGACATCCAGATCTAGAACATCCCTGTCAGTTTCAGTAAAAACTCTTGAAATCACAATGCATTCAGAATCATTTGATACAATTTGATGACATTATAAATATCCTTTTCCTTTTTTCCCAAATCAATTTGGAGTTATGCTTTGCTGCCTCAAGACCATGTATAGGATGACTCAAACATTTCCTTGTTAATTCTCATTCCTGTCAAATCTGGTGACATTACGCTGGTCATCACAGCTGTCATCATCGTACAAAGAGAAAGAAGCTGTAATTAAAAATGACATCAGAACTGAATTGTTGATCAAATTGTGCAGTTAAGACATGAGGTACAGGACCCTCCTGCTGCAATCACTGTGAAAATGACTTCTCCCATTCCAAGACTGATAGTCACTGATACTACACAGATGAATAAAGCAGATACAACAATCAAACAACAATATGTTGAAAGGTTATACACATGTACTTTGATAATGCCATTACTCATCAGGGCAGCAAGATCATCTCTTTGTCAGAAAATCTTATATCGGAGCAGCAGTGGTCCATTCAACCAGAGTTGAAAAAACCTTCTATAGATGTATCTGTCATGGTGAGGATTCTTACTACCACAAACAACAGCACACTGTAAGTCCTGGCTTCTACATTACAGTAACAGTTTGAATATTACTAGAACAATATTGTTTCATACATCACATATGAACAATCTCTGTCAACATTATACAAACAATGTAAATAAAATAGAAGTAGAAGAAGAAGAAAAAAAAGAGTCACTACATCAAATATGTTATCAACCCATAATTAAACAAGGAAATGGAATCAAAACTTTTGCAAGCTGCCATAGAAAGGCTTGATTTAGCTGACAGCTAGTGTGAATACCATTGTGTGTTACAATCTTGAGGTGAGAACTGACGGAGACAGACTGTCCGCTGGGACAAGAAAAGTTATGAGTATAATTCATAGTTGGGATTTTTTCGAAACGTTCAATAAAATTACATGGAAATGCAGATATCCTAAGAAAAGAAACTCTTACATTTAAAAAAAAACCTTTCAAACTTTTCATTGATGAACGGTTAAAATAATATTTTTTCTTCATACATAACATACACATTCTGTGGTATCAAAAAGATCTTGACAAAACCAAAATAAACATTTCATAATTTCTTCAGCTATATTGATCAAATACGCTTTACTTGTGGCTTGAGTTATTAATCAAAATCAATGCTAGCGAATATGTTCACAAAATAACAACATTGTGCAAACAAAAACAACTTTCTGTGAAAGCCAACATCACAAATTCATTTAATGTCACAGTCAACGCACGGAGCTTAAGAGAATATGGCTTACAAAATAGAACAGGCATGTTTTAAATTGCTTCTTTGAGGAATGAACACAAAATACATCATTCATTATTGTAGGATTCACAAGTCTTAATTGTATGGATCTCATACAAGTGGACTTATATTCAGGGCATCTGCATCTAGTCTCACAATTCCTTAGGATTTTGAGAAATGCAGTTTCAAATTAAAAGAAAATCTAATTTCCTATACACTAATGTATATATATATACCAGCCCATGAATTATTCATGCTAACTGGGCTGTGTGCAGTGTATATTTACATATGATTTTTGTTATTATGAGGGCTAGTTCACCTAGACTTTGCCACGACCTGCGCACGAACTATAAAAACAAATCTGACAAAATTCCTTACAATTATATTGAGAGTTTCCAAATGTGTGCATCTTTTAAAACAAATAAACAGACACTTTTAAGACTTCCTCAGTAAACTTAAAGAAACTTCCAGGTTTATTGTAAATTCGGAACGAAAAATGAAGACTAGTGGAATGACTTAAGGAACAGCCTTGCAACGACTCTTTCTATTCTTAATAGAAAATAAAATACATGAAAAATGAATTCATGGTGGCTAAATGGTGGCAACTGTATTACAATGACATCATCATATTATATCAAAACATAAATAAGTACAGGAGATACGTATGTGTATAGTGTGTTTCACGCTTTCACGAAGTGGTAAATCAATGTGCTCAGTCCTCCTCATCCTTGCCATAGTCGTGGTCTATAGCTGTCTCCTTCAAGTACTTGGACATCTGACTGATCAGTGTCTGCTGGGTCTGGTCCGAGCGGCCAGGGCAGAAGGGGAATGAGGATGAGATATAGACAGAGGCAAGCTGCTTGCTGATGATGGGGTACCCCCGAGACCCAAACACCAAGCCACTGTGCGGCCTTTCATTTCTCCTCACCGACTCTGGCCGTAGGTGGTGGTTGTTGGCAGCGCCCGGCGGTCTTTGGATCTGGGTGTACTGGGCAGAGATCTCAGCCTGCTTCTGCTTCTCCAGGAGCTTTTGGAGTCTGTGTTCAAGACTGAGGACTTCCTCTGCTAGCACACATTGCCTCAAGTACTGCGCCGGATTCCCGCCGCCTAAAACCTGTGCAGGGACTAACCAGCGGAGGTAGCACTGGGACCAGGTTTTCAGCAAACCTAAGGTGACCACAGGCTTCAACACTGTCTCTTGGCTAGAAAACATGTCTGGGGTGGAGGGCTCCGAACCCAAGCCACCTCCCAGAGACGCCGGGTAGAGCTGCGAGTTGATTTGCCTTTCCCCTGAAAGTCTAAGCTCTGTCATTGCCGAGTGTATGACACTGTCCAAGGAGCTGGTGGTACGTAGCAGGTAGAGGGGATTGTTGAACAACAGGATCTGCTCCTCACTCAGCTGGTAGTGCCAGTCCCAGGCAGAGGGCAGGGCGTGGATACGCTCCTTCAGGAAGGCTGCGCGGTGCCAGCAGCTGTTGAACAGGAATGTATGGCAGATGCCCAGGTGTGCCGTGTCCCACAGGCTGGTTAGGAGGGTCTCCGTGAAGGAGAAGGAGGATGGGAACTGCTGCAAGAGCTGCCAGACACAGTCCAAAAACATCAGGAACACAGGGCTCTGTGGGAAAAGACACAAATATAGATCAGCAGGGAACATAATGAAGATTGCAAGAATGCAGGCCTGTACCAAGGTATGCTGTGTTCATTGTAAAGCTCCCTGAGAACCAATAAGCCCATTGTGCTACAAACTCCCCAGAAAATACAATGTGTGGTAGTATTATACTCCTTTACATGTACTATGTTTATTGTATTGCTAACAGCTCATACCAAATTTCCATGGTTGGATCAATAATGTGTATCTTATCTTATCTTAAGTCAAAAGATTATTTAAAAAAAACTATTGAAAGGAAATGATGACAGCACAGGTGAAGGCAAGCAAGTATAATTTGTTGGCCACCATCCTTACCCTCTCTGAGTCAGTGCTAGCCGTGCCAGTATGCAACAAGCCTAGTCTCTTCTGAAAGGGGTGTCCCATGAGCACCCATTCACGGTGCACCAGATCCTGGAACCCTTGTAGGGTGCGGCACTCAGGGTCAAGTTGTAGCTGGACTAAGCTGGACACCACAGCCACCAGGTCACTGCCAGTCTCCTCTGTGAACATGATGATACAGTTTTTATGGATATTAAAACTAGATGGGACATTGGATAAGATAAGATAAGATCAAATGAACTTTAAATTAACATGGAAATTTATGCGAACTTGTTGGTAATCTTTGGGTAAGAACTCAGTATATATCGAAAGCATTGCATAGACATCATTGAAGTGATTAACAGGTAAAGAAGGAGAAAAATGAGAAATAAAGTTTCTGTTTTTAATCCAAATAATCTGTTCGTCCATATTCCGGCATTTCTGCTTCACAGTTTCACCATTCAACTTTTTTTTCTTTTAACTTCTGTTGTTTTTTTTTTCTTTCTTAACATAATCATTTAGATTGGTTCAAATGATGAATTCATTGGTGAGATTATCACAAAAAACAAACAAACAAAGGAAAGAAATCAGTATCAAATCATGTATATCTACCAAAGTTTTTGTGATATATTGTCAACAAGACATATAACTATAATTGCTATTGCCTTAATAATCAGTATTATTAATAGAGTTATTTCCCTTTATCTTCCCATGATGCTCTCTACCAAACCATTGTCATCCATCTCACTCTCCACGAGATCTGTCATGTAGGCTAACCGGCCTGTACTACTTACCTCAATAAACGTTGATCAAGAATTCTACAAGTCTATCTTCATTCCATATTCCTTTATGAAAGCGAGGACATAACAGTTTTGTTCCCAGCTAACAATGATGTGACTAACCTTTGAGTACCACAGTCTGTGAGTCCTTGGTGAGCTGACTGACCACTAGGTTGATCAAGAAATCTAGAAGTCTATCTTCATTCCTTGTTCCTTTATGAAAGCGAGGACATATCAGTTTTGTTCCCAGCTAACAGTAATGTGACTAACCTTTGAGTACGACAGTCTGTGAGTCCCTGGTGAGCTGACTGACCACTAGGTTGATCAAGAAATCTACAAGTCTATCTTCATTCCTTATTCCTTTATGAAAGCGAGGACATAACAGTTTTGTTCCAAGGTACCAGTAATGTGACTAACCTTTGAGTACCACAGTCTGTGAGTCCCTGGTGAGCTGACTGACCACTAGGTTGGCTGTGTTCATACACTGAGCCACGTGCCGCAGCCACTGGGAGTTCTCCAGGCTGCTCATCCAGCGAGAGTCACTGTGGTAGAACTCCCTGGCCGACTCTACAGCCAGACAGAACAAAGAACAAAACAGTTTTATTCATTCAATAACAACCAGATACGGCCGCATAGTAGATGGATTCCCTAGATTACAAACTTTAATAACTTTGTCATCTTTAAAAGGTATTATTTATTTGCAAAAGTAAACTGCTTGATGCTTACTATGATTGCGTCATTTTTCAAAAATCTTGCACTTTCATTTGCAGTGCCTGAATTTGAGGGTTGCACAGAACTCTGGAGTAGGATGCTCGAGTACTGCGTTTCCTCATCCACATAATGTGTAAAAAGCTAGTATTGAAAAATTCAGAGGTGCAAGATACCATATTTTGCAGGATGTAATGGTCACGCATAAAATTACAACGTGTCCAAAACAACATCGCCAGGTTAATTCTTAAGCAACCAAAATGTCATCATGTTACCCCCCTAT
>JAUELK010043908.1:0-13246 GCA_031471215.1 Gastropteron pacificum | reverse complement strand
GATGATGATGATGATGATGATGATGATGATGATGATGATGATGATGATGATGATGATGATGAAAGTCATTTGTATAGTGCACAAATCCATGTTTTCATGCTCTAATTAGTATTTTCTACACACTATAGAGGAATGACGACTGGCAGATTTGTTTGATCCACACAAGTGGAGTGATGTCAGCCATGAAGGACAAGCTGGTCAGAGAATCCACATGGAAGATCTTCCAGGGCATGGAGATGAAGCTTGTCCCACTGCTGGCCTCTATGGAAGCAACAAGTATCAGGATCAATGTGGACAAGTTGAAAGAGTTCTCAGAAATATTGCAAGTAAGCCTGTACTTTTAATTATACAGTTGTACGATGAATTGCTTTTCAAAACTGACACAAATAATCACAGTCAAAAAGAGTCACATGATCTACAGGACTGGAAAGATCAAGAAAGAATGCTACATACTACATAGGCCTTTGGGGTCAATTCAATTTAATTCCCATTAAGATCTGGAGTAGGGTACATTAGACATCTCTCGTACACATGCTCAGATGTTTCTTCATGAATAAGGTATGATCTAACCCGAGATCAACTGAGGAAAACATCCACTTATTACTACATGGCATTGGTCCGAAGGGCGAAAGCTCAAAGGCTGCTGAAATACAAGAATGAATGAAGAAAGAAATCCCCCACCCATTAGAAGTAGTCCTACAGTTTCCTGTTGCTTCCCCAGAGTAAGACCAGCAGACTGGAGGAAGTGATCTACAAGGCAGCAGGACATCGATTTTCTCTGAACAGCCATGCACAGCTTAGACAAGTGAGTTCTTCTTCTTCTTTCAGTAAGGTGGATCACTCAGACTTGTGTAGTACTCCAACGCGCATGATTACAATTGACTGCAGTGATCATTCAGAATTTTCAGAATGCATTCTGTGCCATGATTTTTTTTCTTCTGGTTTTTATTTCAGTGTCCATAGATAAAGAAGAAGGAAGTTCTACTGTCAATAATTATTGAATAATAGCAGTTTTTATTTCATTTTGCAGGGATATATTTGCCATGAGGCCTCCATTTTTAAAGAATACTATTTGAAATTTCTTTTGATTGGAACATAATTTAATCTATGGTGTATTTTAAGAGCTTTCATGACGAGACAGTAATTGTTTCCAGAAGAAATTGTTTGCATATTTGGAACCTTGACTACACAGGAATTATCTTATTTTGTCAATCATTGCATTTTTCTCTCACCACCTTGCTCAGTAATTTGATGTCCATTTTTGTTGTTGTTGCATATTGCAGCTACTGACAATGAAACATGATAACTTCTTTTTTCTCCAGATTCTCTATGAAGAGCTTCAGCTGGACAAGAAGTTATCCAAGCCCAGTAAGATAGGCAAGACGAGTGTGACCAAGATGAAATCCACATGTGAGGCCAGCCTCAGGCTCATGTCAGATGTCCACCCCTTGCCACCTCTGGTCTTGGAATACAGACAGGTGCTGCAGAACAGTGGAGGTTTATGCTTTATCCTGATCTGATGGTCTAGTGGTCAGCACGTTGGCCTCATGAGTCAAAGGTCCGGGGTTCGAATCCCAGCCGTGCCGACTCAATTTGGAAATGAGAGTATTTTCTTATCCGCCTTCAGGTAGACTCTTGGAAAAAGTTCTTTGTCACACATTGCTCACCAGACACAGGTGTAAAAAGGGTACCTGACTACAGACAGTGAAAGATCTTGTCAGAATTAGGGTATGGGTTGAGATGGCTTTTGATTGAAATAGGCCTGTCGGGATAATTATATCATGTAAAACTCTTTGAGCTTGAGCGAGAAAAAGCGCTATATTATTGTTATTATTAATATTGTTATTATTATTATTGTTATTATGGGCAATAATTCAGATTGACTGTGTGACTATATTGACACAATAGATTGCATACAAAAGATACTATACGACAGTTGTCCTCTATTTCTCACAGCTACAGAAGCTCAAGTCCACGTATGTGGATGGCATGTTGTCATGTGTGAGACAGGGAGCTCTGACCACCCACTGGGAGCAAACTGCGGCAGCCACTGGCAGACTGACGTCCTGTCAGCCCAACGTACAGGCCATTCCCAAGGCAGTCATCACCATCACAGACTACAAGGCAAACTACATTATGGGTCAGGCATTACATCGTATTAGTATCGAATTTGTCTGTCCATTCATGTAACTCATGTATTCATGTATTTACTTTGTTATGCTCATTGTGATATTGTAGCGCCTTGAGCTACTCAAGTAAAGGCGAAAATGCAAATAAATAAATGAATAACTCCTCCCCTGCATAGAAAACTACGGCAGTGTATAAGATTAACCAACCAGTTGGCAAGACTGGTTTTGCATACTATCTTAGGTGTCATTGAAATACATATAAGATATGACTGAACATGAATTCACATGATTTATTTAACATTGACTTCTAATCCTCTACTTCGGCAGTCTTAGACAAACAAAACTACTGCAGAAGAAAAAATATT
Source organism: Gastropteron pacificum (assembly GCA_031471215.1). Classification (NCBI taxonomy): domain Eukaryota; kingdom Metazoa; phylum Mollusca; class Gastropoda; order Cephalaspidea; family Gastropteridae; genus Gastropteron; species Gastropteron pacificum. The sequence goes on along the minus strand of JAUELK010043908.1, from coordinate 10,752 downwards.
CTAGTAAGCTTGAAGGCTTCAAATTAGGAATCACTTACATTTTACAAGCCAGCAAAACTGCATGAAGAACTTCCTATTGAGATTTTATAAATGTTGTATTGACGGTTGAATATACTACAATGGACAGTAAAGGGAGGCAGAAGAAGAGGCAGACAGGAAAAGAGATGGGAGAACAACATAACAGGCTGGACAGGCAAATGGAGGAAACTGACTGTCATTGTCATGTCAGTGGTAGTGCCTTATTGGACCAGAGTCTGAAGGACTATAACTATAATAGCTGTTGTTGCGATCAGGCACAAGTTATTCACTCTTCAAGTGGTCTAATAGACCTACAGAGCCATGGCAGTCTAGCACTGCAACCTGGGACTGAAGGGCCTTCAAATTTGCCCCTTGTTCATGCAATTGTGCAATGCAGTCACAAGACCCCTCCGGACTAGAAACTACAATAGTAAGTCACTACAGCTGTTCTACTAGCACAATGTTTTCTTCACGTACCAGTTTGTTCTATTTTCATTTCCCAGGGTCAGAGTCGACATCACAGTACGACATTTATGCCAGAGAACCCTTTGAGAGCACACCAGGACACACCTTTCTGTCTGCAGGTAAGGACCACAGCTTGCACTAACTACTATGTATATAAACATGTTTATAGCTTGAATCTTTGTTGATTTGAACTGCCTGATTCATTCAAGCTAGTGGTGACAAGTTTGTCTCTTTCATCATCTATTAGTATCTATTCTATTGAACTCTGATTTTGAAAGAAATGTACTTGAAGCAAACTTTGAAACAACTGAATGTTATTTTGTTTTGTGTCCGGACTACTGTAGCTCCTGGTATGAATTCAAAAAGAAAACAGATTTTGTATTTTACTTTGTCTTCTTAAAGGTTTTGCTTCAGCTAGCAGCACCTTTGACTATATCATGAATGTGTAATTTTGACTATGTACTGATCTTGTTGTGACTACACTGTTTCCTGTTTTACTACAGACTTCCAGCAAATTGAGTTCAGAATCTTGGCCCATCTCTCCAATGACAGCAAACTGTTGTCCATGTTTTGGAAGCCAGAGGCTGTGGACATCTTCAAGTATCTGACCAGCCAATGGTTTGTATTACATCATTGCAACATTGTCAAATGGTGTCATGTTTCATCAGCTTATACAGATTTATTACACCCTTTGACATTAGTGCATACATATACAAGTAATATTCCTATCATTTGCCCTTGCCTTTTGTCTTACTTGGCATCATAGTTTGAGTTTTGAATTTGAGTTTTACACTCCTATCATCAATACAAATAGATCATACAAGAGGTGGGACCAAGATTATTCCGTCTGTCCCAGATAGGACAGGGGGGGGACAGCCATACAAACTGCCCACATGACCCATGTCCAAAATGCCCTCAGTGGGATTCGAACCAGGGTCGCCCACTTGGAGACCAAATGCATTAAACATGTTAACCATTCGGCCACAGATTATCTTAGCATGACCAAGCATGTCCCAGTGTGTTGGTGAAGAAACGTGTACAAAATGACAAAGTGTGTAACAATTCCTTGTCTCCTTTCTCAGGCATGGGACATCTGTAGAATCTGTGTCTTCAATTCAGCGAGAGCAAACCAAACGTGTTGTCTACTCGGTCATGTATGGAGTTGGTGAGATGGAATCAAATCTCAATCATTATCTCATTGTGACAGGCTATAGATGTCACTTTCATATTCAGTACCATTTATCTTGTACCTACCAACTTTTGTATGCAATTCTGCTTTGTGCTGTTATTTGTTTCAAAAGCATTAGTATGTACATCTGAAGTCTAGTGCAGAATGTATTGTCAGAATGCATTCTCTCATGTAAAAACAACAACAAAGAAACTCCCCATAAAGATGGAAGAAATTCAACATGCTATTGTCTATGCTATTCACGTACATATACTGTGTGTTCAAGAGTGAACGAGTGAGACAGAGAAAGGTGTATGCAAATGTGTCTCACCATGGTTGTTTGTTTGTGAATGTATTCAACATTGTGAAACCAATTTACCCTCATGGGATAATAATAAAGAATCATCTTATCTTATCTTATCTTATCTTATCTTATCCTATATAGCAGGGGGGAAAGGCAAAAAGGAGGACACACTTCTGTGTTCAATGCATTCAATCATTCATATTCATTAGGCCTGTTGAACAGTTTGATTGAGGGTTTATCAACAGCTGCACAAATACTGATATCTGAAATCTGATTTTACATTGCCATTTTCTGTCTCCTCCAGGACAAGAAAAGCTGTCAGAGTATTTAAAGGTGAAGCCTTCCGTATCCAAAGACATCATGTCTAGCTTTCTCAGTAAGTCATGCTTAACCAGTGTCACATACCACAAACAACAAGAAAAATGATTTCAACTTTATATATAATTTTGATCAATAGATCAAAGTGAAACTGTGACTGTGAGTGTTTAGTGCTTTAAGTATTATGTGTGATTGAATTTGGATTTTGCTTTATTTTAGTTCCTCTTGAGGTGATTCTTTCGTCAGTATGAGTAATTGTACATGGACATTGTGAAATGTACGACATTTTTCTTACCCTTGAAGTGATGACTTTGATAACTGTTCAGATGTTATATTATTTGTGTATGTTCACCTCCCACAGGACAGTTCCCAGGTATTGAGGCCTTCACCAAGAAGTGCCTGGCGTACGCTGAAGAGTATGGCTTTACAGAGACTGTGTGTGGCCGGAGACGCTACTTCCGAAACATCAGCCACTCCTCTCCTCATCTCAGAGCCTATGCACAGAGACAGGCTGTCAACTTTTGTGTCCAAGGCAAGTTGATGGAATGGTTTTAGTATTAGTCAACCTCGCCATAGCACTTGGTGTTTAGATTTGATCTGGTCTGTGTGAACATTGTGAGTAATGTGAGTGTGTGTTGTTTTAGTAGTTCTGACTAGCCTGGCATATCAGACACAGAGTCGTGGTGAAAAAAGGGTTTAAAGGGTATACATTTTGTACATTTTCCCCAGCAGGCTATATGTATGATTATGATGAGTACACAATGTAATCATTTCACCATATTTCAGGCTCTGCAGCAGATGTTTGTAAGTTGGCAATGCTGGCTGTACAGGCCAAACTTCAGGAAAAAGTAGACTTGAAATGCAGGTAAGTCTAAATGTATTTCAAGTTTCTCTAAAATGTTGCATAATGTGTTGAGGAGAAAGAACATGTTGACGGAAATTAAGTACCAGGTTTAAAAGCTGCATGTCCATTTCAGTCTTAATAAATTTCCAAACATAGACTCTGCCTCCATTGTATTGAGAGGATTTTCATTTCAAGTGACAATTTGCAAGAACTTCAGAATTTGCTGTATATTCATGACTTTGCTGTCAATTTACATAGTTGTCTATCTGAAGGAGTCCATTTATTCCATGCCATACACAAGTCTAAAAATCTAAGACTGATGAGCCTAAGTCCTAAGTTCATGTCCCTCATTTCAGGCTACTGCTGCAGATCCATGATGAGCTGGTTTGGGAAATACCTGACAACCTTCTGGAGGAAGTCACAGGTACAACAGTTCATGTAAAGATGGCATTTATATAGCGCTTTTCCTCTGGAGAGCTTGAAGCACTTTACATCTATTACTCCCCTGACAGGCTACTAACGCATACAACACATAACATATCACAAACATTGAACACAAGTACAGGCAGCCTGTGAGGCGCAGAAACATGCCGATAGCCGGGTACCCCTTTTACACATGGGTTGTTTGAGGAAATGGTGGAAAAAAAACTCCGAAGGGTTAACGGAACTCGACACAACCCGAGGTCATTGGATCCTGAGTCCGGCACACTATCGTCTGAGCCATTCCGCCAAAGTAACCAACTTTGATAATTTGTTATCCCTGGCATGTCAGGACTTGTACAAACTTTGCCTTTATGGAGAAATTAGATGATTGCTGTTTAAAAAATATCATATATGACAAGTATAACCAGCGTAAAGATCACTGTAAAAAAAATGATGTCATAGTTAGTGTTTAAAGACTTTGTGGAGCGAAAACATGCCAGGGTAAAATATACCTGTCCTTAACAGAATGTCAGCTGTGTGACCATTTACCATTATTCTTTCAAATTTCAAGAAGGTTTTGATGAGTACAACATTTCAACTCATAAATTGTCAACTATTTTTGGCATTGTTTTCATCTTGTCCTTTCTTCTTAATTATATCTGTCCAGATGTGATCCAAGCTGTGATAGGCAACACCAAGGCTGTCTGTGGAGACTTTTGTACATTGCAAGTTCCCCTACCAGCTGTGTTGAGCCAAGGGAAGACTTGGGCACATTTGAAACCTCTAGATAAAGTAGATGATAAACTAGATAAACTAGATACTTGAGCCTTGTCATGTATCAGTTTCAGACCAGTATTTCTCCTCAGAGGTTCGGAATGAAACAGGTCTGTCAGGGTAATAATATGCTGTAAAATTATTCTAATAGGATATATCTAAAGGATAAGTAAGGAAGCCATAGATGTTCACTTTTATGTCACAAAAAGGTAAGAGTTATATATGTACAAATACAAGACACAGGAGACAGGGTGTGTGGCTGTCAAAAGGTCAGATACTTTATTGGACAGGCCAAGGCTTGCATGGAAAATGGATTTCAGGGAAAATAAAATAGACAAAACATGTCATTGTTCCACAAACAATGTTAACAAAACCAGCTAGCATTTCAACTCTTTAGCCAAACCAGAAGTTCCAACTTGGTGCTTCTGTATACATTTCTATGTGCTCTTCAGACAAGGACTTTTTAATGTTCTTTCTGAAGTGTTTTGGAACATTAAATACCACCTTTTTTGAGGGGGACATAATCTTATCTTTTTCTGAGCTCATTGACTACAATATTGATTATGTGACTATGTTGGTACTATGGCTACTCATTATCTTTCCATTAGAATACACAAGCTCAGCTATATATTGAGACTTGTAGCTACAATTATGTCACGAAGCACAGCTTGAAGAAAGCACAAGGAACAGTAATAGAACACTAGTTAGTTATGATACTGACAAATGGCACTAATATAACCTTTTTATGTTGAATGTGCAGTAAAACCCAAACTGAACTAAACTGATGCAGACACTGACTTACATCACAACTGTGACTCATTTACTATCTTTTTCTAGGCTTGTAACATTAAGAAAGCATCTTTCATTCAATCATTGTGTCCTGGCACAACATGTTCCTACATTTCTGGCTGCTGAGAATCACATCATGCGAAATGTATGGTTACACAATGAGAAATCTTTTGTATTCCTCAGCCATCTTATCGCAGTCACTCGTGGACTAACTGATCTGGACAGATATAATTAAGAAGAAAGGACAAGATGAAAACAATGCCAAAATATATAGATCTTGTCTGAATACTTGTATTTGTACTGATCACACATTGATAGACTTGGTTGTTGTGAAAATTGTCACTCTCATGTGTATGTTCCACTTGTTTCCATAATGCTGTTATATGAATACAGTTTATTGTCAGAAATACAAGAATCGACTGTTAGCATTTGGTGGTTCTTCTTTCCTTCTGTAATGGACGTTTTAATAATTTATATTTACAATCAGTGAGTACATTACATGACCTATCTCTGGACACATCACATCAATATCATTAGCAGAAAACCGTCACACTCTGTAGCAATCTGTATTTACTTCATCCGTAGCCGTGCTGAGCTGCGTCTGCTGGGGCCACACTGTGAGAAAAGTTAGACAAGAAGAACAGATCAGAACAGACTCTTAGCTAGTGCAAACAATACACATTCACTTATTAGTTTGTCATTGTTTGAAGTATAGGCTACAACCAGCAATTTTCAAAAAGCAGTTTATCACAAAATTGCCATGATAACATCTATGAAAGCTTTTTTTTTATGTAAAGAGAGTTTTCTTGCCCTGCAGCTAGGAATAGAGGTGTAACATAACACTAACACCATTGCCTAAACAGACATGACCTGATCTTCAGAGCTTTCTCAACCCCCTGAGAAAGTGAATACCTAACCACACTCTCATTACTGTGTGAGCAAAATCTCTCACAGTCTACTAACTATCAGTAGTATCAGGTAACAATTTGACACTTGAGTACAGTGAAAGAAATAGTAAAGTAAAGAAGAGAACATTATTTAACAAAGCACAAAAGGAAATATGAATAAGCTTTCAACTTGATGAGTTTGTAATGCTGACACAATGTTGCACAAGTAACATTAACCATAGAGCTAGCTAGTCTATCATCACAGAGTCATTACAGTGGAATCTGGATAAGATAAAATCACTTCAGACAAACTGTTGCTTGACTCATTCCCTATGTAATATTATATTAGTTCAGACATATTGTTTTCCTGTGCCCCACATGGTTTGTTTTTTTCATGCTAAATCAGTAAAATGAAAAGTAACATAGCTTTCGAAAGAGCCGTGAATCACATTTCTCAAATTGGAGAGTTCTTACTTCCTTTAGATAAGGTGGACTGGAAGAAGAAACGGTGATATGGTTGTTATGGCGCGCTACCTCCGTAGTGACGAAATTTCGCCTGCGCGACTGATCGGCACGTCGTAGTTAAAATAGACTTTTTGTCCGATCCCGTTTTTATCTTCTAATTCTAAGTTAAAATAATAAGATAATAAGACAAACCTTGCTTAAGATAAACTTCTGGTTCTGGTTCCAAGGATTCTATCTTAAGCGGACTCCACTGTATGCAATATCAACATGATCATATGAGGTATACAGGCACAAGTGTACATGTACATGTATAGGCTATATAGAGGTTCTCAGACACACAAAGTAGAAGATTATTATGTTAATAAATAAAAATGATTAAGTAATGTTGCCTTGAGTGAATCACATGCATAATAATAACGAAAGAAACAAAAGGAGATTATTTTGTCATTTTACAAGAACTTTTGGTTAGAAATCTAAAGTGTATAATTGTTGAGTATAAGTACTTAGCATTGTCTGGGTTTGACAGGTTTGTGTGAACCGGTAGTAGTATGAAATATCATGTACTTTATTATGGAAACAGTTCAGGGAACAAAACAAACAGCTGTAAGCCTGCCTATTTACAATGACAAGGAAAGATTTAGGGTACAGGAAAACAAAATTCAGATTGTACAAAAGTTGGTTACACTAAAACAATGTGCCAAATTGGACAATAAAGATCATATTCATATTCATTCATTACATGTATATTGTCACATTCCTTGTCAACATCACCCTCCACTGCAGCACCAGTCCTATAACCTGCTGTTCCAAGATAATTGTAGTCAGCTGAGTCTATAAATAGATTGACCTCTACACACCTCTACGGATGTATAGATTGATTGTTCTTGCCTTGTGCACCTTCAAGGGCAGGTCGGAAAACCGACAGCAGAGAAGAAAAACTTGTCTTTGAAGAGTGATCTAGAGTACAGAAAGTTCAAAACAAACAGATCTAGAGACAACAAATGGAAATCTCGACCAAAACAAAGCCTCCACAGCCACAGCAGGCGCTGTAGCATCACCAACTAACTCTAAGGTGCAGTACCACTCCCACTGTCTTTTGAGACAGACAGAAGCCAACATTTGTCACATTGAGTTGTATAGCCTGAATAGCTACTACGTATACAGTCCAGTATAATTGAGGCAATGAGGGCTAATGCTCCATCAATATAATTACGAACAAGATGTAGGTGTAACATTAGTATTACAATTACATGTAAATGATATTACATGTGAAATATTACAATTACATGTAAATGATATTACATGTGAAGTATTACAATTACATGTCAATGGTTTACATATAGACCCACAGATGTGACTAGTGCCAGCAATAAATGATGCTGTTGAGATGTCCAAGCAAAAATACAAGTACAAAATGATTTAATGTGAATGTTCGTTATCTAGATTTGTCAAACACACAATGCTCACATCAGCAGTATGACATTTGACAACAAATGTAGTCAGGTTCACATTGGCAGTTGACAATGAATCTGATGAATATCAAATTGAAATAATAATAATAATAATTATTATAATAATAGTAATAATAATAATAATAATAACAACAATAATAATAATAATAATAATAGAAAATGATAAATGATAAAGAGTATTTACTGTATATACCAGATAGCGATACTTGATGATTTAGACCACATGAGAAGAAAAAAAAGATTAAGAACAGTTTTCTAAATTCTTCATGTCAAAAGCCGTTCTTATTTCCAATAATTGTTTATTTAAAATGTACAGAATGCCTTCATCAACATGGACATGTGTGGTACAAATTATGTTCCAGTTTGGGAAATCAACAGCTTTGGATTCCTGGGTTCTTTCTACAAAAAACATTTATAGTTTATAGAAACAAATAAAGAGGATGTTTCAGTAATATCTTTTGATTCTTTCAAAGTGTAAGACAGGAGAGTAAAAAAGAAATGCATACTAATACTACTGTAACATTGAAGTGCATTTTATATTATTACAGAAAACACTTCAAATTTCTAGACATTACAACTAAGAAAACCAGTCAGCAGAGAAAGCAGAGTACATTGAAATCAAACAGAGGCCCCACAATCTGAAGTGGAAGATGAATGTATGGGCACTGAGCTATTACACTAAATCAATGGCAGTGAACGTTTGCTAGGCAGACACTGATTTTGATGTAGCAAGCATTTGATTGGAAGAGCTCATTGTTGTAAATAGTGAATAGACATTGTCAGTATAAGACATTAGATGTGTTGTAAAACTTGCAAAAGCAAAGCAGGATGAGAAGCTACGAGTTACATCACTTACTTTGTTTCAATGCTCATGAATAGATGATACCGGCACATACATCAATATGATTCACACTGCTCTGTACAATTCTTTTAACCTTGAACTCTGACTGTTAATACCATACAAATGACTTTGAAAAATCACATATTATATTACTGAGCAGCTTTACAATACATGGACCCAGAGTGGCATAACATATATAACAATGACAAGATTTTCTTTGAATCCTGCGGACTACCTCTACCACCATTGTGTAAAAGTTTGGTACATTTTCCATATGGATTCATTAAAGCCTACCTCTACCACAACCCTTTCTCTTCAGTGGTTTAGAGGTCAGGGTACATGTATGTTCCAAAATTTTATTTTGATTTGACATTAATCTCAATGATCAACTATCCAGTGAAGACTTTACAAGCTCAACTTCTTGGTATTGAATTAAAGACTGTTGACTCGTGTACTTGTACACACACACAAAAAAAGATTTTAAAAACCTTGGAAGCCCCAAATGAGGAAGGACAAACTTGGAAGTCCAGACAGTGGCTGTGTTAGCTGTGTTCATTATTCAAATTAGTTGTGGTCCACACATAAACACTATTTATTCAACTTCAATCCACTGTGTTTGTATAAAACCAAATGTCCATGTTAATGGATTTAAAAGTTCATCTCATCTCTCATACTCTTGCCCTTTGTGCAATTCCCTTGGTACATGTATTTTGTTTATTCGTGGGAGTATTTCTATAAGTATAAGTATAAGAGAGCCTCATGTAGAGCCAACGTTTGATTCATTCATTGTAAAATTATTATTATAGAAATTGCTGGTAAAAATGAACAGTGGCTTGAATATGTTTCTACATTTATGTCTACAAGCATTGGCAAGATTCGTGGCTAATTGTCCTGTTTTTAAATTGAATTTTACACAATATGTGAATATGAAATTTTCGTGAATATCAACAGAGCAGCTAGTGTATATAAAATGGCCACTACAAATATTTACTATAAATGTGTAAAATCGTGTAGAGGTGGTAATAATAGTGGTATTGTTCATTCATGCTTTTTCTTTCAGTATTTAATCCTAAAGGCAATAGCTACGGAATTTGTCTCAGTCCGAGATTTCCAGCTGGATAATTTGAATTTCACATTAATGTCTGTCAGGTCAATTTTTCAGAAGTTTGTTGCATGTAACACTGAGACATTCTGACTTTGTGACTCGTAGACTGTATGTAAGACTGGATCATACTGAAGAGCTTTCTGTGTCAGCCATTCTGTCATTGTGACAAGCAGACTGTGTCATGGAGAAGACATCTGTCTGTGTCACACACAAGTCTCTGGGGTAAAGCCCACCCTGACATTCTTCACCCTGCGCACCAATCTGCCAATATCTGTCATACAGGGAACACGCCCACCATTGCTGATGGGTGGAGACGGTGCGGGAGGGTTGCGCAGCCTTGTCACCAACTGCTTCTCACCAGCGGGTGAGGGTGTGTGGCTGGACATACGATGTGAGGAGACACGTACCGGGCTGGGTGCGGTTATGTTGTCTGTACCGCGACGATTGTTTGAGGACGAGCGTAGGACCACGCTGATCTCCCCTGACGAGGTGCTGGATTTGTCTCCGTCGTCTGCGTCCTGGGGAGTTCCTTCTTCCTGGCCGGGGGACGGCATCATGTGATTGATGTACTTACTGGGGGGGGGGAGTAATATAATATAGTACAGTTATATATAAGATATAGGTGTAGACAGACATCCAAACAAAAGGTAAAAATTCTGTAATTCTATAAATAGAGTAGGCTCATTTTTTTGATACATTTCTAGGGGGACGAGAAATTGTGTGCAGTATGAGTAAGAGCAACATCTTTTTTTCAGTCAAGGACTTCCCTGATCTACCAGTACTGTCACCATCATTGCCCGTCACCCTTCACAGGTATAGGCCACAGACAAGGGACCCACCATTACCATACTAAATACTATGTACATTTCCAAGGAGGTC
>JAUELK010043797.1:1685-13248 GCA_031471215.1 Gastropteron pacificum | reverse complement strand
ATGATGATGATGATGATGATGATGATGATGATGATGATGATGATGATGATGATGATAATGATAATGATGATGATGATTAGACAGAAGGGCACACATTCAAAGGCTGCTGGACTAGAAGTAGAAGAAGAAGAATGGGCATTTTGTTTCTGGAGCAAACAATCTACTTGACTAAATTGGTCTTATGAGTACAAACCATATTACAATTGTTTCGGTAAATCCTGTTAAGGGCACAGAAGTGAACGTGCCGATAGACCTACAAGCAGGAGACTTTGCTTTTAAAAGGTTCGAAATTAAACTTACTAGAGTGATGATAGGTATAACGGCCACCCTAAGAACTTCTGAACGTATCAGCTGACAATGTATAGATCTACAGCTAGATCTAAAGGTCACTTATTAAAGAAGACACATCTTACTATTAGCAAGGGAAATTCTTTACTTTTCCTCCAAGCCGTTTCAGAGAGAAAAAAAGCCATAGAAAATGTGAGGGGGCCTCTAACCTAACTGTGGCCTCGAACCCTATTATCACTCTAGCGTATTCTCATGGTTGATAAAGTCGTGGATTAAGTTATTTTCCTTCTCAAAACGTCCTGTGCCCAAACAAAAGAACAACAATGATTTAAAAACAAATTCCAAACCAACCCAAGCAAAACCAAACCATGAGCTTAGAGTGAAATGTGTTTCAAAAGTCTGTCTGTCGGGAATCACCAGGAATCTTGGCTGTTGCATTTGAGTACGTCCAGCCAGGGATTCTGCACCATCTGTGTCATTTTCCGCACACACGAAAGTTTTTTTGTGTGGACAGCTGAGTAAATGCTGCTGATGTTTCCAATACCTATACAGTATCCAGTATCCAGGCCTAGAAAGTAGGGAGCTGTAAACCCGATTCTAGGTATCTTATAGGTACAAGTCATCTAATGGCAGAAAGGGGGTAAAATAGGGTACTCTCTTACTTACACTTATTGTCCGTTAGACTCTTGTCTGTTGTTGCACTTTTGAAGACTTGACAGGCCGTTTCCTCCATTCCTCTGTTTTCCGCCGCTCTCAGTACGTCATTTAGCTTGAGGTTTGCCTAATCAGTTGTGTTGTTTTCCCATCAAAACAGTGTACAATCGGTTCAATATCCCTTAATATTTCCATGCTATTGTGGTTTGCTAACACATTTTTCGAGAAAAGAAAATATTTTACACCCACCAAAGACTATAAATAATACTACGTATTGTTATTTATAGTCTTTCCTCCCACTGACATCAAAAAGCTCACGTACCGCAAACTTCAGACAAAAAAAGTGGACCATATAATTTCAGAAACGCATCAACAATCCCATTTTCCCGATCTGTCAACACTCATTCCAGTGTGAAATTGAAATTTGCACATCCGCTGAACGCCATTGAGGCCCGCCCTTTTTTCAAGTGTCCGTGTCTGTATCTGCTTTGTATCTCTTCTTCTTCTTCTAAACGTTGGAAGCTCACCAAGAATTGATCTGCAGATTTACGTAGACCTACACAGACAAGGTGGATCTAAGTGTGTCTAAATGGAACAAGATCAATACAGACAGATCTAGGACTAGATCAAAATCTTTGTTTACAGGCTTATAGATATAGAACGTACTGCATTCGTATCAAGATCAACTCAGTACGATTTGGAAATCTAGAATCTAGATCTAGGTCCTGCTAACCACGTTGGTATCTAGATCTAGATCTAGAGACTTCTATATCATACGGTGTCTACATATATATCTACGCTTTGATACACATCTGTGAATCTAGATATTTTTGACCGCTATAGAAATTTGATTTGCCAAGATTTTGTTGCGACGAGGTTTGATACGTAGACCTACCAGTGACACAAGAGACACAAGGAGAGCCTCAGAAACAACGAAATCAATAAGGATGGCAACGATAGACCTGCCAGTAGAAACAAGACCTCTCAAAATTGTAGGCCCTACTCACCACTAACACTTGTTGACTAAAGAATTGGCGCTTCAATTTTGGGTTCGTAAATATGTATTCCAACACTCAAGCCCCTAAAAAAGAAAAAAAGAAAAAGAAAAAACAGAGTGATTCAGACTCCAAGTTTGATCCGGATAGTGAGAGAGAAGATGGAGAGACTAAGAGAAAAGATTCGAAGAAGAAAAAGCGGTCAGAAGCTTCAAACGTCAGCCACGAAGAGGATGCGGGAAGTGATACGAAGAAGAAAAAGCGGTCAAACGCTTCAAAAGTCAGCCATCAAGAGGATGCGGGAAGTGATGGTGAATCGACACACCCCAGATCTAGCATTTTAAAAAAGAGCTCTGTAAAGCAAGACCACGACTCGCAGAACAGTGATAGATCTAGCCCTGATATTGTGGAAGATGATGGAGAACATGTGGAAGGTACAGACAAAGTACGAACGTTGCCTCAAGGAGTGGTCAGTGTGAGCCAGGACGGGTCAGTCCAGTCTCTGGTTGTGGCCAGAGTTGCCAGAGTGGATGCATCACTTCTGGAAGCAGAAGAGACGAGCCACCTGTCCACACCCAACTGGGCTATGCCAAAAGCCCGAGCCAATGTTTACACCATGGACAGCTATGGAAATGAAGCAATGACTGCCCTCCCACACAAATTGATCAGTATGGACTGCAATACCCTCTCAGCAGCTGTAGAACAGTTCTCTCACTTGCCCATGGAAAGTGTCCATCATTTTGCTCTGAACGGTGAGTCGGTACACGCCTTCTACAAAGACAAGAAATTGGTAGACTTACTCATTCATGTGGAAGACAGAAATTTCATAGCTCACCGCTTGATTATGTGTACTCACAGCAAGTTCTTCTGTGATATCCTATTTAACAACGACATACCCCCATACACAGTGACTGATGTGACGCTCAAGGGCATAGATCCGGACATCTTCAAACGTTTTGTTCATTTTGCCTACACCGGTAACTTGTTCATAAACGTTAACCATTTGTGGCGACTCAATGTTCTGGCCAAACAGCTGGACTCTGATACTATGAAGATCAAGCTGAATTCGTTCATGACAAAGTTCAACACAATGCCCCTTGAGAGCGCCTTGAGGCTGTTGACTGAGAGCGACACCCCGGACCCGTTTGAGACAGCTCTGGCTCTAGACGTCGTGAAAAGCCATTTTTCCTGCGTGCTTAACAGGACTGACAGATTCGCAATGTTTCAGTTCAACGACTTGAAAGATCTGCTGAGTATGGACGACTTGAGCATCGATTCTGAACTGGACATTTTCTGGGCCGTGCTGTTTTGGCTGGCGTACGATCCCATACAACGGATCCGGTATTTGGAGGAGCTCATGGGTTTAGTTCGATTCACCACTATGTCATCTCTGGAACTGATGGACTGCGCGCGGGCATCGGAGATGGTTCAGTTGTCCAAGCCAGTCAAAGAGATGGTCATTAAGGCAAGCTGGGTGTCCCATGTACGAGAGGTAGGCCTGGAAGATCCGCTGAACATGCCCGAGCAGAAGAAACGAGGGTGTATTCTGTCAAAAGGTGCCAAGCCACCGACAGTCGCAGATTTTGATCTCCGTTACCTCCGGTACAAGAACATGATGAAGCGTTTGGGGGATGATTTAGAGCTGGTCCCCATCTACCTACGCCCACCACAGGGAAGGCAGAGCCATTTGTCATTTAACGAAAACCCTCACTACAAGCCACAATCAATGAAAAGAGCAACACTGGGAAGCAGATCATCAGGTTTTGACGGAGACAGTAACACGGGGGATGGCGTCAGAAAGAAATCAAAACCGAGATCTTCAGTGTCATCGGCTGATACACACGGAGGAAATAAACACGGAAAGAAAAAAGGATCCTCTGCATCAAACATGAGCGGAAACGAAGACAGACATTCGAGTGATGGCAGTAGAAAGAGATCAAAACCGAGATCTTTGGCTGATCCAAACGCAGAGAATAAACACGGAAGGAAAAAAGAATCCTCTATACCTATCATATACAAAGACGAAGAGAGTAACGAAGATGACAGCAACGTAAAGAAATCAAGATCTAGATCATCAGCGTCAGAGGAGGCCGGGAAGAAAAATAAAAAAAAGAATACGGGAGCTAGATCTGAAACTAGTCGAGACGAAGACAACGAGGAGGAAAACGATGAAGGGAGTGCAGGAAAGAAGAAGAAGAAGAAGAAGGAAGGTAAGAAGAAGAAGTCGTCAACGAAAGCAGGTGGTGATGAAGAATCAAACATATCTGAAAACAAAAGCGTTTCGCGCTGGTCTTGGGTAAATGATAAGACATTCCCACTGTCAACCCACCCTGAGTCCACTCAAGCTAGTGACGAGGATAGTGATTATTTCCTTCCCCGTAAAAGACCGCATGGACCCAGAGATGAACCGTTGAACGAACCTTTAGATGGTCACCGGGACTCCCAAGCTAAGACTGATTCGGTGTCTAAAGTCGACAGATCAATGTCCATAACCCCTCCCGACCACGCCTCTCACATCCTAGCACATGACAGTGAAAATACTCAAATCGATGATGGAACGAATCTATCAGATATTCCATCATCACCACAAGACAGAATAAACATCCGCTCAGCTCCTACGAGATTGGAAGGAAGGCCAAAGGAAAGTGTTGACGCGGAGTTCAACATCAACGAAAGCAAGAGAGTTGTCTTCCTCTGTACAGATGACAGCCAAGGAGATGTGTCCAGCTCTGTGTTTCGTGACGATCCGTTTCCTGTGCACACTTCTGACAAACTGAAGAGCATTCAGGAGGCTAGCCTAGAGGACAGCATGGGCCAGCACATGGGCGGATCAGATGCTTTGTTCCTGTGGGAGAGTAGTCTACGAGAACTGACCGAACCGTTGCTGCTTCATGATGACATGTTGCTTCCCGAGCTATCCCACAAGACTGAGGAACAAGCAGGCCTTATAGATGGCACAGGCTCCTCTGTTTGGTCTGATTGTTCCAGTGTAGATGGAACATTTCATGTTAAGTTTAATAGTTGTTCCAATGTTAGGGCTGACCAACCTAGTGTAGAGGCAAATGGCTCGAGTGCCATGACTGATAATTCTAACGGAGAGGCGCTAAGCTTCAATGTTTGGGCTGATTGTGACAGTGTAGAAATAGATGAAGGAGTTAAGTGTTTTAGTGCAGGAGACACTGGCTCAGGTTTCAATGTTTCAGCTGATTGTTCTTGCAAGCAGGGCTCGAACGTTGGGGTTGATTGTCCAAGCAAAGAAGCAATACACTCTACTGAAGAGTCTAAATATTTCACTGCAGAACGTTGTAGCTCCAAAGTGTGGGCTGATATTTCTGATGTACCAGCGGTTTGGTCAAATTCAGAAGTTAGACTTCATTCTAGTATAGAAGCGGTTGGTTCAAAAGTAGGAACCAACTATTCGTGCATAGATACGGTTGGATCAAATGTGGATGGAAAATATTCTAGTGTGGAGGCGGTTGGGTCAAATATAGAAGTAACATGTTCTAATGCAGAGGACATTGGTTTGAATGTACTGGCTGGTGTGTCGGATATGGAAGATGTGGATATGACCCTACACACTGTAGAGACTAGAGGCTCAAATGTAGCAACGGTTGACTCGAGTAATAGACAGGAGGACGGTTTGGAAGTAGAGGCTGCAGTTTTGGATAGTAACACCAGGAGTTCCATTGTAGTGGGGAATACATTAATGGTCGGAGGTGTAAACATGGATTTGGGACCAATGCCATCTAGTGAGAGGAATTTGCAAACGACACAGCTTCACCCCACGCTGAGTGACGGAGACTTTGACACTTTCCCAAATACAATCTTTCAAGATTCACCATTCGATGCATTTTCTTGTGAGAACGAAGCCTGCATCAAAACAACCTTGCTGGAGAAGCCAAAAGGGAAGAAACGAATAGAAAAGCACCCTGAACGTACATTCACTAGGAGGATGAAGGAATCTCCCAAACGTTCTGATGTTTGTTGCCCAGAAGAAAATGACGATGAGATTACTGTGTCGCCATCTGTGGACAGTGTCTTGTTCAAGACTGCTCGTTGTTTTACGTCCGCTGACGAATTGGACAACGACTGGTCTTCTCAAACTTTGGCAAACGTTAACGAACTTCCTCGCGATCGTGTAGCACCACCAACTAATGAATCTGTGTCTTCTAACATTCATTCAGTATCTTCAGAAAGTTTGCTCACTAAAACTCCTACATTATCTTCACCAAGTCTATCCGAAAACACTACACAAGTACTTTTACCAAGCATGTCCGAAAATATTCCGCGATTATCTCCAACCTACCTTTTAAACAAAACCAAACGACGAGATGAAACAAAAAGAAAGAGCAGAACAGTGACGTTACGTGGATCAGACAAATGCACGTCACGTCAAGGACGAGTGTCCAGCCGGGCCCAGACTGATAGACAAACGACAGCTGACATTCCAGACGACTTGTTCTGGGACGAAATGTTTCTGTTCAGGAGATCATCAACTCTGACAAATGCCCGCAAGTTCGAAGTTGCTGAGAAGCCTTTTGAAGTACAGCCTCGGCTCGGTGCGTCGAAAAGGCCCACAGAAAAGGATGAGGCATTTCAAGACGCCCACAAAGCGCACGTCGAATCCAGTCAATGTGAGCAATCACAAAGCGGCTATGGTGGCTTCGAAGTCCCAAGTTCAAATGGTGGAGGTCAGGAATATTTCTCTGACCATTTCTTCGACTGTGTGGAGGATGCAGACATGTTTGGTCCAAATGGGGAAGGATTTTCTAACAGAAATCAAACTTTTACATACGTTGACATCGATAGTGATTTTCAGCAATCAATGAGTGAAGGGTTCCAGTCCAAAGATAGGGAAACAACAATAGTCGACGAAAAAGAACCACCAGTGGCGCAACAACATAGACAAGCTGGTGTTTTTGACTCTACAAGACATGACAAGACATCCGAGGGTACGACGCAGACAGGTCGAGAAGGCTCACAAGTCGATCCATGGGGCTTGGCAGTGGACCAGCTCAGGACTACAACAAACAGCGTGGTAAAGTCAAGTGCTACCACACGACTGGCAGCCCATGACGCTCGTGTATCTCGCGAAAAAGTCCAACCAGAAATAGACCTGGAGGAGACTGGAATAGTTCCACCTCAAAGTTTAAGAGCTACTGGTTATTGTAGTGCTGAAGATGAACAGAACTCTGAGCTCCAGGACCATCTTGATTTGCATCGGCCAAGTTTTCATTCTACCCACTTTGCCAGTGACAAAGATCCAAAAGTCCAAGAGTTGTCAGGAGAAGGTGGGAATGGGTTATCAGAGACTGATTGGTGTGGTGACTCACCCAGAATGTCGATTGGGTCAAAAGACACAACAAATGGTCAGCGCACAACATCCCCTCACATGTCTAATAGGTCATCAAACTATAAATCAAGTGATCAGCGCATAGCATCACTCCACATTTGCAGAGCCTCTGATTGTGGTGGACCTGCATGCAAAGATGACGACCAAGAATCGTTGAGATTCTCACCAGTATCAAACAAAACCTTCAAAGCCACTCCCAAACAAGCAGAGCTCTTACGAATAGATGGACCCAAACAAGCAGAGCTTTTACGAATAGATGGACCCAAACAAGCAGAGCTCTTACGAATAGATGGACCCAAACAAGCAGAGTTCTTACGAATAGATGGACCTAAACAAGCAGAGCTTTTACGAATAGATAAACTGAAACAACCGAAGATGTTACGAATAGATAGATCTAGCCCCAAACACGCAGGATCGACACAAGTAGATAGCCCGAAACATTTACAATATTCTCTTTCAAGTTCAGGGTGGGAGACTGTTTCATTTAAGTCTACGACCTCTGCGACAGATAACTTTTCGAGTTTGAAAAGTGAAATGCCACCATCTGTATCGTTGGAATGCATCACCCCCCAGAAGGAGAAGCCATCCCCCACTGTGAAATCTGCCAAAAAATTGGGCCCTTTCACGAGATCAAGAATGGACACACCTTCGCATTCCAAGTCCGAAGAAGTGCAATGTGCTCAAGTCGAAAGAGATTTCACCGTGACCAAAAGGCAAGAATCTATGTCACTCTCCAAGGGGAGGGGCAGGAAACAGTTACCCATGGGTCCGGAATCTTCACCAGATTCAAGTTCAACAGAAAATGTGGAAACAAGACCAAACACGATGTACAAACCAGCTGTGCTTTCCTCATCGACAGAAACGCCTAGAGAACATTGTGGAGCAATGTTGGGACCTGAAAACGATGCAGTTGCAGTGCAGATGAGACAGAGTCAGCATTTGCCTTTAAAATCGACTTCAAAACCAGGAAAGGGATCGACTGAAATTCGTCCCAAGTCCGGAAGGTATTCACGTGTCCAGAAAGTTCCGACCTCTCGCCAGTCGCGTGATACGTCATCAAAGCTTATCTTGACACACAAAAGCAAACCAGGTCAAGGCCATGGGCACGTGCCACAATCGTGCTCGAGATCTGCCATTGATTTATTCACCGGTCAAAAGTTTCAGACATGTTCCTACACACTTTCCAAAGGTGGCCCACACGACACGATAGAACGGATTCACGACGAAAAGACATCCATGACCTCAGCATCTGAAGAGATTCACACTGATAGTCCTGCACTGAGTTCTCAATGTGAAGACACGCACTGGTCATGTCTTGAGCCCGACGAACACTCACGTTTACAAGCTTTGGTACCAGAATGTGATTCACGTTTACAACAACGTCAGTCACGTTTGATAGCTGGATACATGCCGCAACCCCAAATCAAAGATTCGATTGACCAATCCGAATACTTCTCCCCACACACCGACACCACAAAATACCACACGGGAGCGAGTGAAGGTTTCAGCTCCGGTCAAGTATCGAGGGAGAGAGGGGAAACGGCCGACAGTGTGAGTGGAACAAATGTTCAAGACGTAAACTCAAGCCGGGTCAGGGACAATGCTCTGAAATCGAAAGACGTCTTTGGCGAAACAACGCCTGGTTCTAGTGATGATAAGACCGTTAGTGGAGATATTGTAAATGTAAGGCTGGGTGAAGTCTTCGAAATAAAAACAGATGATCCTTTAAGTCTAGGGGTTGTTAATGAAATGGTCGATAACAAACAGAACATTGAAATGAGTGAAACATTCTTCAGTGCCAGTCAGAAACACGACTTTGGGGTGGAAACGGATGACACTATCAGACAATCTTTTCCAGGCGAAATTCACGAAACGGGACCGATCAGGGGAGGCAACCAAACTATCCATGATTCTAACACGACAAGAACGCAAGTTATGGGCCTTGACTCAGAACCAATTGGTGTTGTAACGCCATCTGTCGGTGGTGGAGTCGTCGAGGAAGGGCAGAGTAAGCGAGATAAGAAAAGTGTCGCTGATTCTACCATTGTATGGCAAAATATTTTGAGTCTTGACTACGAATCTGACGATATTGAGGTGTCACCTATTAGGGGAAGGGTTGTGCAGGCCGGGGATAGTAAAGGCGACAGCAAAAGCATCGCTGATTCTATTATCGTTTGCCAACACATTATGAGGCCTGACGATGAAACCATTGATGTTGGAGTCCGGAATAGAATGATCGAAACCGAGGAGAGTAAGGGGGAGTACCCAAACATTCTTGAATCTACGACTGGTAGACAAATTACGTCCCTTGATTCTCTTCTAGTCGAGGAGGTAGCATCAATCGCCATGGGTGAGGTAACTAATACAAGAGGAATTATTGAAGAGAGCAAATCTGTTTCTGTAGTAATGACAGATGAAGCACGGGAAAATGGTTTAAGAGAAGAGGGCGCGTCAACTACAAGGCTTCCGTTTGCAGATGAAAGGACCACGACTGAACAAAGAGATGGAAGTGACAAGAGTGTATACACATGCAGTTCTGAGAAACGAGATACATGTCTTGATCATAGCGAACCCAAAGCCTTCGATGGGGTAAAAGAGACAAGACACACAACTGAAGGGAGCAAATATGTTTCTGTAGGAAATTCAGAAGATGTACAGACAAGTGATTTAAAACAAGAGGACGAAATCATAAGATGTCCACATTCAGATGAAAAGTGGGCATCTGAACAAAGATGTGGAAGTGAGAAGAGTGTAAACAGTACTGGGAGACAAGATTCACGCATTGACCATGAAGTGCCCATAGCCTTGAGTGGAAATACAGAGACAGGATATAGTATTGAAGAGAGCAGATATGTTTCTGTAGTTGTTGCTGAAGTGATACAAGCAAGTCACTTTAAGCAAGAGGATGCTGCAGGGCTTCGAGTGACGAGTGAAAAGACCACTACAGAACAGGAAAGTGGAAGCGACAAGAGCTTAGACAGCACTGGGAAACAATTCTCTTGCTTTCATTCTGACGTCGTTGAAGTTGCAGCGCCGATGCCTTTGGCTGAAGTGACGAAAATAGGGCAAACTAGACCTACATGTATTGGAGACGAGAAAAGAGATTCTACAGTGAGTGTACAGCACCTGCAGGATAGTGATTTAGATCCACATGATGCTTCGAGGTTACCAACCACACATGACCAGATCGCAGATGGACAGAGAGTGGGAAGTATCGCGAGTTTAGAGGGTAGCAGATTACTATCATGTGTTGATATTGAGAAAGTTTTGAGTTCATCAATCCAACAAAAAGAGACCGCGAGCGTACAACGAGTTGAAACCACTCAACGTATAGACAGTGCTATAGAACCGCAAGATTTTGGCATAGAAGAAGAAGGCATTGTGAGTTTACCATTCAAATCTGGAGAGGCTTCTGAAGAACATAGAGTCAGCAAGAGTGAAGGTAAGCCCAGCGTGCTACCAAGTAATGTCTTAAAACGAGAGGACGCTGCTATGAGCGTA
Source organism: Gastropteron pacificum (assembly GCA_031471215.1). Classification (NCBI taxonomy): domain Eukaryota; kingdom Metazoa; phylum Mollusca; class Gastropoda; order Cephalaspidea; family Gastropteridae; genus Gastropteron; species Gastropteron pacificum. The sequence goes on along the minus strand of JAUELK010043797.1, from coordinate 2,457 downwards.
CCAGTCAAACTTTCTGGAGCCATCACGACTGGAGAACGTGTTCAAAGCTGCAAGAGTAAAGATACTTCAAGAGCAGACCAAGACGTAGAGTTGAAACAAGTTGATGCTATGAATTTACCACTAATAGAGGAGCACTCCAGAACAGAGAAAAGAGTTAGAAGTAGTGTGAGTGTAGGCTGTACAAGAGTGTTACCTGACGCCGAGTTAAGACAACAAGAGGCGATGAGTTTACCAATCATGTATGAAGATGTCACAGCTGATCAAAGTCTGAAACGTGACAAGAGTGGACAAACCACTAGATCTACAGAACCCCCGGAAGTCCACATAGAGCGAAATGAGTCTAGACGTGGAAATGTACCTTTAAAGAGCGGATATACTGCACAAAGTCTCAGAAGCGAAACAAAAGAAAGTGTAGGATGTTTGACACACGCAGGTATCAGCACAGAACGAGATAAGGTCGGGCATATAATGTCACCCTTAAAGAGTGTAGATAGTGGACAGAGAATAAGAGTTGAACAGAGGGTATATAGTACTAAATCTACACTACACTCATGCATTGATTTAGAACGAGATGAGACGAGACCTTTAAGTTCACCATTAGATTTAAAGAGCGAAGTTACTGAACAACGAATAAGAGATGAACAGACTGAACACCGTGTTAAGTCTACATCACACCCAGATGTTGATTTAGAACCAGATGAGACGAGACCTTTAAGTTCACCATTAGATTTAAAGAGCGAAGTTACTGAACAACGAATAAGAGATGAACAGA